>VXBC01011365.1:953311-1002004 GCA_013399945.1 Ploceus nigricollis
CTCCGCCTCCTCCTCCTCCTCCTCCTCCTCCTCCTCCTCTTCTCCGCTCCGCTCCTCGCCCCACCTGCCCAGGCCGCCCGCACTGCACGCACGCTCCGCGGCCGCGGAGGGAGGCCGGGGAGGGGGCGGCAGGGCCGGGGGCCGCGGGGGGGTGCGGAGGGAGGAGGTTGGAGCGTGGTTGGGGGTACGGCCGCAGGAACGCGCGGGGGGAAAAGTGGGTGAAAATAACGAGCGGGCTGCGGAGTAAGGCTCGAAAGCCGTGCAAGTGGTGTATGGCAGGGAAGGGGCTCCTAGCAGGAGCCCAAGGAAGGCGAATGGGAATAATCACTTGTTTGGAAAAGAACTTTTAATTTCTCCTGCAAAAGCCCAAGTGGGAAACTCAGCCTTGAAGTGGATGAGCTCAGACACGGTGCGGGTGATAGGCCAAACGCTTTTTAGGAAAGACAACACGTTTTCTATATTTGTGTCTTTAATGGGAAACCAGTACCTCGGATCCTTCACTGTGACACACTCGGGAACAATGTTTACTGTGAAATGTCCCCCAGAATCGCCAGCAGCACCTTTTTGAAACTCAGGTTGTTGCTCACGTAATTTTCTCCATGAACTGATTATTGGATGCAAACCAAGATATTTAGAAGAATAAAGTACATTCTCATTAAGTGTTATTATTACTGTCCCTGCAGAACAAGACTTTATGATGAGAGATGCCAAGTGAAATGATGGTGGGGAAGTGCCATCCATGGTGTAATACTAGCAAAACACCTAAATAATGACTTCGAAATTAAGGATTTAGTCAGTTTTTCAGAGAGTTAAAATGCTGAAGCATTGATGATGCTGCAGCAAATGAGCACTTGGTGTACACCACTTCATCCAAAGGAATAGTGAAGACAAAGATACTGTCCCAGATACCCAGAACTGTCCCAGAACCCTGTTTATGGTCTGGGAAAGCTGAACAGGAATTGAGGCCTCCATTTAGGTATAACTGGATATGTAGCTGGAAGTAAATGGCACTCACACTGTTGTGCAGCGAGGCATTCTCTTTTAACTTAATGTGAAAGGGGATGGTACCAGGCCCAGCTTCTGAGGAACACCACCCCCATTCGTGGAGGCCAGTGCTTCGGAAAACATGACCCTGTCATGCTGCTGACCAAACCTGCTCACAGAACATCCTCCACGGAAAGGTTGACACTTGGTTGGAAATAATCCTGCTATACTTCAGATTTCTGTGCAGCCTTATCATATCATATATCTGAAATGCTCTTGGATGATAAACTATCTCCTCTCCACATGGTGCAGTCCTGTGCTAAGATATCCGAGCCTGCTCCATTACGGATGCGCACGGGCTCCGGCAGAATGCCATATCTGCTTCCCCGTGTTGGCTGGCTCTGGAGAGCTGACAGTCATTCAGAACTGACTCGAGTAGCTCTACATGTCATTCTCCTGCACTGCATGTCTTTTCTTTCCGATAAGCAGCTGTCCTGCACATTCTTCAGTTAATACTTTCTGGGTCAGATATGGCCTCAATAGACTATATCATTTTGCCCAGAGCAAATTCTCCAAAAGCAGTAGGAAAGTCTTTGAAAACGTTGCAGGATTTTCCAGGAATTGCTGCTCAGCAAAGAAAATTCAGTTGATCATAAGTCTCTTGAAAAATGCTTGCAGGGAACCTTCATTCCTCAGGGATGGATGCTGGGGTAATAGTACATTAAACATGGAAAGGTCTACTGACAAAGGCCTGCAACACTGCAAGTGGAGAACCAATGGCACAAAATACTGTAATTCTCAAATAACTGAGATAAGCAAATGAGAACATTAGAGAAAATAATTTAAACCCAATTAAAAATAATTCTGTGTAGATTAACAGGAGATCACAGCAATTTGGCAGATTTCAAATTAGTGAAATTTATTATGATTTTACAGGTTATTTATAAAAAAAACAGCAATATTTGAAGGGCTTAAAGTTACAGCCTTTTATGTCAACTTTTTTTTAACCGCCAGCTTGTGTGGTGTGAAAGAGCAGAATGAAGTAAAAACAGGTATGTGGGTTTTTTTTTTAGAAACTGTTATGTTCCACTGAATTTCCTGTGCAGCAGTGCTATTGCTCATCTGTACGTCTGATTAACTTTTGCTCCCTGAAAGTGTTATCAGACCTGTAACCAGGCAAACAGCAGAGCAGATGGCCAGTGCCAGTATCGGTGTTTCTGGTCTGGGTGCTTAATGAGATCTGAGAGTGTAACATGAGCCTCTTTCATTTTGTCTGTCTCACATGGCAGATATACTTGGTGCAAGTGCTCTGGTTGCTCAAGGTCACAGATTCATCAATCAAGAGAGAGCCCTTCCCATTAATCTTTTACCTGCCCATGACAGTTCCATACATCTCAGGAGCTGCCAAGTCACACTGAGTGCTGTTGTCCTGAGTTTGGGACAGCAGTGCTGCGAAAGACAACCAGGTTAAGCAGAAATTGGCCACCGTTTAAAACACAACATTAGATGTACTGTACTCTGAGTGTAAGTTTTCACTCATTACTCTAAACCAAAAATGCCTTTTTGTGCTGTGGAATAAGCCTTCAGCTGGGCCAAATCTCCCGTCATACACAATCGCATGTCCCACACTATGAAGGTGAATGTCCTACAACATTTCTCACCTTACACTTGGAGATAGAAGTATTTGCTGTGAGTCATTTAAAAAATCTCAGTAGCCCCCACCATCTCCTCTCTGAATGCACGCATTCGAGGCTGGAGCTGGGAGTGTGCCTGGGAGGCCTCAGGGAGGCCACTGGGTCCATTTGACCAACATTTACAGCTGGTTGGAGGTCCTGGTGCCTCTGTGCACTGACAGAGGGATGTGAAACTTGTGGTGGAGAGTTGTCTCTGTGGCAGAGCAATGGTACTTTTTTGCTTTATTTAAATTGCTAAATTTGGTGAAGATTTACTCTTGAAGTATCTATATACAGTTGGACAGTAGAGGCTTGTTTGACTTCTCAGTTCTTTGTAGTAAAGGATGTCCTTCATCCTGCATGGCTCATGCATCACCCCATCCTGAGGGAGAGCAGGCACAGAGGGGTCGTGGCTTGTGGGATCTCTTGTGTCTGGGGTTACAGAAGAGGTGACCAAAGAAAGGTTCAGTCCTACCCACTCCCTCACCTTCTGTGCCCAGGAAATGTGACAAAAGCAAAGTGAGTGGAGGCAAGGAATCAGGGAGGAGAGCACAGTTATGGTGAAGCAGGGGAGATAATGAGGAGGAAAGGAGTAACTGGGAGATAGAGAGGGATCCCAAATAGGAGGGCAGAGCCTAATTATGATCTGCATTTTCAGTCTGTGTGTGTATAGGTACAGGGATCTGAACTGCAGGATGGCTTCCATGGCTGTTGAGATCAGTGGGATAGCTGCTCTGAACATGGCATATGCCTAAAATGACAGGTAGTCTGAAAAATGAGGACTTGGAACACTCATATTGTGCTTCTGAAATCATTGCATTTTTAATGATTTCAGCCTTAAGTTTTATGGCCTGTTCTCCATCTACCGAGTGAATGTAAGAGCATCTTCTTTCACAGCTGGATAGTAAAGATAAATCTTTGATGTTTATTGAGCATTAAAACTACAGTGAAAGCTCCATACAAAAAGCATTGAGGCAATTAATATTCCTGCTTTTCTCTGCATGGAATGGAGTTCAGTGGTTTCCAGAAGACCTGTATGTAAAAAGGTAATTGAAATCTCCCCTTATGCATATCCACAACAGAGATGAATTCAGGAATTTTAATCCTGGGATGGCACAATTTGTAGGTAAGGGCTTTTCAGCCTTAGAATTACTTTAATATGCATTGTTAGACAAAAGTGGAATAAGTACTTTGAAAGAAACTGAATATGATCAAAAGCTTTCTTTCTAGAAATATCTGCATTTTAATATGAAGGCTTCCACAGTGAGAGAAGAGTTTCTAACTCCTTTTTGCCAGTTATGGATACTACTATATAACTCTGCCACCACCTGAGATGCTTGTGTGCTATGTTTTGATGACTCAGAATTATTTAGATATTTGATAAACTGTCAGGATTGCAGCAGTTTAAAATGTGCATTGAATCTTGTTCTCTATCTCAAGCATGCAGGTCTTTGGAGCATTGAGTCATTAATACTTCCTAGTGTGTACATTTGTGCTATACTGTAGCAGTGAAATAACAGATCTAAGAATGCCATAATTCTTACTTGTCCTAATCAAATATTAAAATCTGAAGGCTATTAAGAAGTTGGATTTATGAACCATGATGTTGTTTACCTCACTGTCACTTTTTAGACACAGGCGGATTCTTGCAGGTTTTTGTTCCTAGAATCACCTCTCCAACTCTTGGTCACCTTTCTCCAAGAAGATATCCATCTTTTCATATTAGAACTAAGTTAATAATATGAAAGAAAATGTTAATGGCTGCCTGCATTCTTTACATGGGCAGAGCTCCTGGTTGCATTCAAAGCTCTGCAAAAAGAGCACCAGGCTTTGCCTTTCATGGCAAAAGCTTTTATGTATGTGAGTGAATAGAGCAAATTGCTATGAAATACCTGAATGCCCAGTTATGGAGTCACAACTGAGAGGTTAAACACCAAATAATGGAGATGGAAGGATTCTCTTTAATGGAAGGAAAGCCAGTGTTCAAACTACCCATCCAGATCTTTGGTGTTTTCTACCATATCCTCTTCCCTTTGTACCCATTTTGGCGGTTTTTCCTCTTCCTCTGTCAGCATCTTATTTTTCATCTTTATTCATCGTTGCTTTCTATGCTTTTCTCTAGCAACAGAAACATATTTACTTGCAAGCTGATCCCATCTGTGCTCCCGCATTGTAAAGCTTCCCCCTGCCGTGGCACTGCATGTCTGATGGAGTTTCATGCGACGGGTGGGAAGCTCCAGCTTTCCGGAGTGCCAGGATTTCACACCGTGGATCAGGCAGGCAGGGCACTGCCCACTGGGCATGGGGTTTTTTAAAAAAAGAGGGTGGGCAGTTTTTCTTGTGTAAGAAAATGCAATAATACTGTAATCATTTGTCACCTGACCGTTCGTTGAAACGGAAGAGTGCTGAACTTTTAATTTAATTGGGTCTCTCGTGCTTGCGCTTCTTCCTGCTCATGAACCAGAATATATGAGGACTATAACTCAAATATACACTAAGCTGTCCCTGCTGCAGTCTCATCCCTTGCAAATTAAGTAGGATCAGGAATCAAAAGAGATAACTAAGGAGACCTATGTCCTGGAGGAAATTACCGTGAATTACAAAATGATGGTTTCTCTCTTAATAAAAAATGAACTAATGCTCCAGTGTGACACTATGGAACTCTTCAGTTTATAAAGGTACCGTCTTTCAGGAAATATATATATGTTAATCCAGCTGTCACGCATAAATTCTCATTTGGGGCCTGATCTAATTCCCATTGAAGTAGAGATGGACTCAATCGACTTAAATTTCTCCATACAGTTTCACGGCTTTCCACTATCTTCATCTGTTGTATCACATTACTGTGTGTGGGTAGAGTTGCCACATTCCACCCATGACACAACTGTTTCGGTGGCAAGTGAAGTGATACGTGCATATGGTACACACAGGCTTTACACAAACCGTATGCTTTCAGACAGCTATCTGTGTAATTGGGGGACGCTGGAGAGGCTTCCTGAAGAAAAAGTCCATTTACTACATTATTAGGAAATGTAGCAAACTTTCTTTATTATCCCCATGATCTTACTTTTGATATTTGAGGGACAGAATGAGTGATTTATTGTTTACCTTTCGTAAATGAGCAAGTCAGATTAATTACTTTGAATAACAATAAAATGGTTGCACGAGGATTTTGGAATCAATCTCTTAATATTATTATTTACTGTGCCAAATCTTAGGCCCAAATTTTGCTTATTTAACAGCGAGCAACTTCATAAAATTTCTAATTAAATTATACATTGTCTTCTTTATGCAGTGTGTTTCACATTTCCAAGATGTTGAATGTCCTCATTGCTGAATGTTTTGTATAGGAGATTATTATTATTTATCTGAAGAATTTTGGCTAAGGGCAGTCTCTGGCTGGGAAAAGACCCTCCAGAGAATTTATAAAGTACACTTTAATCTTGAGGCTATTATAGGCCTACTATTCTTGGGTTTTTTCATTGGTGGTTGCAAAAAAAATTACAAAATGACCGAATAAATTTAGCTGGTCGTTAAGTGTGGCTATTTCTATATGACCTGAATTGACAAAATACTTTCTTTAGGACATCAGGTATGCAGAGAGACGGGACAACATAGTATTGGGTCAAACACCCGCACAGCCAAAATAATTAAATATGAAAACTTTTCAGCCTCTCTTGGAGCTACACATTAGGTTGCTCCCTGCCTGTAGGGTCAGATCCGTTGCTTTGGGACACGCTGGGGTAGGATCACCCAAAGTAGTGTGGGCACATCTGTGTGTGTGAGCTGCTTACTGCAGGATGCCCCTGCATTCAGAGGAGGCTGCAGCACCTTGGGGCTCTAATTGTTTTTTGAAGGCTTTGAAGGCAGGCATTGGGGCTGAGATGATGAAACTGGAAGAGTTTTGTTTCCAAGCACTGGGAGACCTCACTGAGCGAAGGGAACACAGGGTGGGAGGTGGCTCAGTGTCTTCAGCCATGCAGGCTAAAAGGCTGCACCATGGAACAGCTTCTGCTCAAAAAAAGGGTGAAAATCACTGCCTGCTTCCCAGGTGATCACTGAAGGTGACAGGAAGAAAATTTGTCCAACGTTTACAGCTGATGATTGGTCTGGTACATTAAGGGCTTTTCCATTCCTTCCAAAATGTTAGGCACTTTGAATAAATGCCCCTGGGAGGGACAAAATGCCAAGTTGAACAAGCCACTGATCTGACCTGCGGTTGTTTCCTCTGCGTCCAGAACTGTTGGTCTGCAAGATTAAAAAAAGGACAAAAATTTGTCAGACAAAAAAAACCAAAATGTTTGAGCCTAATGCAGCAGGCTCAGGCTAAATCACGTTTCCCAAAGTGTGGCTTTCAATATCAAGCCTACTCCTGAGGAACTGGCAAATGCTCAACGAGCACAACACGGAGACAACTGGCAGCCTGAGTCATTTTCGCATGCGATTGTTGAATGTGACAGATTGAGAATAGCAAGGAGTACGAGTTCATGCTATGAGAGTGAAGTAACCCAGCATCCGCTCGCTGGCTCGAGCCTACAGAGAGATGTGGAGTGCTGTGGCAGAGAAATGCCACTGAGGCTTTGGAAAAATGGCTTTAACACACATGTTGTTTTCTTCCTTTGCTCATTTTTATTTCACCAGAGAATGTTTCTTTCTTGTCTTCATGGCAGATGGAAAGTAAGAGAAAAACCCTTGACATGTTTGTAAAGCCTGGATTAACTTATTTTCCTTTTTAGTTTTTTCTCTGGTTACCTTTTGCCTTTCTACTTTTACTGATGCTGTATTGGCCTTTTTATTCCGTTGTTCCAGCACGTTAGCTGTACAGAAATGGTTTCAGATAAAACTGGGGTACACTTGCTTATGGAATTGATCCCTTCCAAACCATCCTGGTGAGGGTTCCTCTCAGAGCAAACTGCAACAGGCTGGGGAAGTCCAGGGGAGTTACCAGGGAAATATCTGCTGCAATCCAACCTTCTGTTGCAGTTGATCAGAGTATTATAGCTGAGTCATTTATTAATTAAATTTAGCCATACTTTATTTTGACACATGTTCTCGGAAACGGCAACTTCTTCCCAATTTCTTATTCAGAATTCTTTGTCGGGTGGTCTCTGCCAGCACAGCTGAGTGCTTTGGCTGTTTGGGACATGCCTGTAATGTGTTCTGCATTGAGCTGCTGCTTCAAGTCTGCTGCTCAGCTATGTAACATTGTATCTGAGGGATTCCTTCGTTTAATCTTTGTAAAACAGTGTGCTTGGTTAATTAGTTCTAGAGGTGTTTTGAGGGTTTTGGATGGGAGACACCATGGACCAGTGACATGTTGCAAAATGAATTTGAGATGGGTAATGTTGATGTCCAGGGCCCTTGCAAAAAGAGAAGCCTCTGCACAGCTTGAGAAGGATAAAGGAAGTTTTTTTATGTATACAGAATTTTTTTCTTGTTTTTTTCCTGTAAGACCTTATGTGTTACCTTGGGTTCAGGACAAATGTTGTTCTTTTTACAACAATTAGAACCAAACCCTTTTACTCCATTAATTCTTTCTTCATCAAGACTTTGGGAAGATGAAGATTCCTGGGAGCCCTTTGGCTACAGTGAATGGTGAGTACCTGGACTGACTCCACTGGTCTCTGTTTTGTTCTACAAATAATTATAGGTAATACATTAACACAGAGAGCTGCCTAATGCACCGGGCACACTCTGTTTGCTCACCACAGCAACAGAAAAGGATTAAATGCATTCTTTGTGTTCGTGAGCTCTGGGCCGTTATTCTTGCCAGCCCGAGGTGATTTATTGCTTCAAATCTGAGTTGCCAGTCCCTGGTGGGGACGTGTGGAAGTGAAGTGACCTGTACAGAAATTGGTCTATTTAAACCCATATTTATTCGGTGAATCGTTTGCCTTAATGGCTGTTTGTGACAGCAGCTGCCTGTCAGGGATGTGCCAGTGGGTGCTGAGGGCCCCCAGGAGAGCACCCAGGACATGAATGTCTGGAGCTGCCAAAGCTGTTTTCTCCATCTTGGTACCTCCATGTCTGTCCATGGATCTGATACCACAAGAAACTGCACCAGCCTGGGCACTTTGCTGACATTCTCTTTAACCTCATTTCCTAATTCTCTCCTCGATGCTGCTGTTTATTCAGGAGAATTCAACAAAATGCCTTCTCTCCTGGGTGACTGGTGCCCCTGAGCTCCCCAAGACTGGCCCTACATGGACTGAAGCTGCTCTCGACGTCCTGGGGCCAGAGTGGGACTTGGGGCTGTGGGGAGACCGTGGGTTCCAGGCCCTGCTGGGGACCCTGCTCTTCCAAATAATGGACAGCAGGTGGTAGCACATGTTCATTTCATCACTTTTGGGTTTTTTTAAAGAATTAGGCTTTGCAAAGCTTCATCTGATTTTCTAGAAAGGGAAGGGGTGGGAAGGCTGCTTCCGAAGAGGATGAGCACCTGGCTTGCTTCCAAGTTTTTCAGTTTTTCCAGGAAAGCTCAAGCCCCTGACATTTCTACAGACACTTTCCCTCCATGAGCTCCTTTGCCGTGAACTGAGAGAGCTTGCCTTGGCTTGACAGCAATCCTTCCTGGATCATTTCCCTGTGGAAGTGCACAGGTAATGCTGAGCCAGCAGAGCACCGGGGCTGGGAACAGCAGCGAGCTCAGGCAGACTCTGTGGGCCTGAACTAAAGCTGAATTAAACTGCTTGCATCAGCCACCAGGGCTGCTGAAGGGAAACACACTCTTCCAGCCCAAAATCCTCCTGAGAGCTGTGAAGGTAGCCAGGGCAGCGTGTCAGACAGGCAGGGCTGAGTCCACCCTCCAGCTGGCAGACAAAATATACAGATCCCTCTCCCCTGCAAGCTGAGTGGCACCAGGAGCAATGGAAGCATTTTTAGACAAATATTCCTGCAGGGTTTGTGATAAGACAATACTTTTTGTTGGCCTGGTGAGAACATCTGCACGGGCAAAGGCACAGACGTGGTTTTGAAATATCCAGCCCAGTTAATCCATGTGTCAATAATACATTCATCCTGAGATTTATTTAATAGAGACACTTTGTTTACTGCTGGCTTTGGAAATATTTCAGCTCCAATAAAAGTGAAAACTTGTTTGTTTTTTAATAACTGGGCTTATATAATTAACTGACATGTTATGACAGTCTACTATGGCCTAAAAATTAGAGCTTCAGTCATATGTCTTAAATGAAATTAAGACAATCTAACCTCAGGTTTCTTGTTCGACTGGGTTTATAATTGCTTTCAGACTGCCCTTACAAATGCCCACATGTGGACAACACCACCTGCAGTTTGGCCACTGGGATAACCACTGAGTTGTTTCCTCGTCCAGCCTGGGCCAGAGCCCACCTGAGGAGTGCCAGGAGGCTGAGCCCTCTTATGTGGCCCGTGTTTCCAGGTGTAGCTGCTTGTGTAAAAATATTATATGCCTAATCTCTTATATCTGTATATATCCATTTATAGCAGGGAGAGCAGAAATGCCCTAGGAAATGCTCTGGGAAATGGATACTGTCACAGGAATATGTCATTCAACTTGGCTCCACTTGTTTTGGACAATTTAAGTTTTCTCAGGATTGAACTGTAAGCCTATTGTAATTAAATTGTGTTGGAGCTTTTATGTCTTGATTTTGACAAACCAGAACTTTTCTTCTGCAGCAGCATGCTGGGATTCTCTTCCCAGCTTAAATTTAGAAAAAGTAACAATTTTCCAAGGAACTGGCCAGAATTCGAAATCTTCCAGAACTTCTGAGCAGTTTAAATTGGTTCTCAATACACTCTAGTCACTGTGTCATCTGTTTTTCAGTGGCAGCCTGTCTCAGGCAGGTGCTTATTACCTTGTGTGGCAATATAACCTTTTGTTTCATTAACCTTTTACCAGTAAAACCTCATTCGTTTTCATCTGGATAATCTAGAAGATGAATTACCACTGCAGTCCTCCTGCTTTCCAGAGTTGTAGTTGAGCCAAACCCAGCTTTTCCAGAAAAGTGAATATTAATTTTGTGTCCCAGTAGCTGGTAAATCACATGGTAACTGTTAATAGCAAAAATGGCTCCTCAATGACATTGCATTTTTTGTAAAGTTATTTTTTGTAAAGCTCACATAAATAAAAAATACTCTAGTAAACTATCCTATGAAAGACACATTTGAAGTAGAGAATAAGGGGGTTTGCTAACAGTGACTTATTTGTTCTTAAGTGAATGTAGAAGTAGTAACTGATATGAAATTGCTGGTCAAACTTAGCCAAATTCTGACCTGTTATTGCAACATGCTGCTTCAGAAGGGTGGTACTTGCAGAAATATCAGAGTGTGTAAGTAAAATTCCCTTCTGGACAGGATGATAGGAAAGCTCTGGGAACAAGTCCTGAAGTAGACTGGGTGTCCTGCCAGTAACCTTCACAGTGGTGACGTGGGAGGAACCACCCATTGTAGGAGTGCAGATGGCTCACGTTATTAGAGATGTCCCCAGCAGGCTGGTCAGTTCTTTATTATTTAATTTCAGTACAGCAGGGAACATGCAATTAACTGGAGAAGGGATGTGGATGTGCAGGTTCCTGCCCAGCTCTGTAAACAGAACCTAAAACCTCAATCTCCCTTCCATCTTCTCATAGCTGGGGTGATGGTATCAGGGGCTGGGCCAGGGTCCAGGACAAAGTCCTTCCTTTGTGTGATGTCTTTTGTGCCTCCCAGCAAAAGAGCCCAAGTTGTGAATAAACACTAGCATGGAGGTGGAACTGGGACAATCTGGTTTTGCTTAGTGGTGTGATGATTTTAGCTTTGTTTCTCAGTCCTGGCTTTAAAAAAAATAAATAGAATTTCTCAGAGACAAGTCACAGACCTTCATTCAGGAACAGAAGCACTTCAGTCTGAAAGGCCAAGTGATACAGGCTTTTCTCTGATTTGGGAAGCCCTGCCATTTGACCCTCTTAGTGGTGGTTCACATTGTGTAGTGCTTGAATGTGTCCCTTGACTGCCATTTGGTGCTGTTTTCTAGCCCAAGTGACAACATGTGCATGTCTAGAAAAATAAAGTGATATTTCACTTAATTTTGGCACAGAGCAGAGTTGTTCTGTCATTACTGATGGGTGAGCAGGTTAAAAGCTGTGTCCTTTCCTAGTTTAGCAGAGCTGTACATCAGCTCTGGTGCCCTGCTGGGATGTCAGAGGTTCAGTTCTCTGGATCTTGGCCAGGACAGGCAGGAACTCCCTCAGTGTCCTGCTATGAGATGTAGATGGGGCTAAGGAGAGCATTAGTAATCAGAAACTCCACCCTGTTTGGTGGAGCCACAGTACCCTAATGGGAGATTCCCATGGAAAACTCTGGTAAAGCTGATAAGAATCCACAACTGACTTTTGATGTCTGCAGCTTTCGGATGCTAAATGTTTAACTTAAGGAAATGGTGAATCTAGGTTCTCCCAAGTGGATCTGAATAAAGGCAAGCTGAAAATGTATTTAGAGCTTTTATTATAGATGTTTGGGTTTAGTAGGATCCAGCCACAGGGAAAAGGTTTTCCTTTATATGAGAGGATTCTGTGGCCAATATTCCTACAGAGCCCAGATCCTGAGAGTCTTGTTTGATAGAAAAAAAGAACTTCTCAGCTGGAGCTTTGCCTGAAGAGATTCAGAACATACCTGTATTTTTCTCAGCTTACACAGTTTTCATTTAAGTATTTGCTGAGGTGATGCTTGCGGAGGTCAGGATTGTTCAGGGTGTTTTATTACGTACATTTTTCTAGTGTACATCCTGTAGGCTTGTACAGCCCTCAGGAACGCACTGGCCCTGTCACAAACTGTATCTCCCAGCACAGCACTGAATGAAGACAATCATAATACAGTGCAGCAGGTGAAGTCACCTTCTGGCTCATCACCATGGGAGAGCTGGAAGAGAAGGAGCAGCCCAGGCTGCAGGCGTCAGAGGGGAGTGGAGGTGATCAGCATGCAGGAACACAGAGGGGACATCTGCTCCAGACCCCAGCAGTGACAAAGCCAAGCTGCAGAAATACCCTTTGTTACTTGGATGGGAGAGTTCTGGAATTCTGTCAGTTATCACTGAAAAGCAGACTGCAGCCTCAGTCCTGCTTTCTCCAAGTGTGAGATGTGTAGGTTCAGATCAAAGGACCTGGTTGTACTTACTGTGTGTGAGCTCAGCCTGGCCCTACAGAGCATTTCAGTGCTTATGCAATGAATGTGGATAATACTGTTGTTCTTATTGAGACTGGTGGTGTATGTAAATTTGGTGTTGGAGTGCTTTGCATGGTTATAAAGTCTCTAGAAGAGAAAAAGGCGATTTAATGGAAACATTCAAGTACTTCTAAAAAGAAAATTTTCCTTCGTGCTGGACTGACTGAATTCAAATGAGGCTTCTCAGACCACCTCTTCAGCTCAGATAAAAAAGCCAACCCTCATAATTCAGGGTGAAAAAATACTTTTAAAGAAAACTACCTCTGTTAGCATCACTTTCAGTAACTTTGTTAGTGACACAGAGTTACTTGGTGCGTCACAGGGTGTATTGGGTGTATTACACTATGTTATGTGGTGTAAAATCCTCCTCATTTGGCAGGAGAGCTGTTGGGCAGTATTTTGGAGGGCCTATAGCTTGTGCATAAAAGACCTTTGTTTTTGAACTGCTGCACTGCTATGCACAGGAAAAGTGATGTTCCATATAACCAAGTTGTAAAAAACCCCAGATATTTCTGGATTTAGCCCTAACTGGTTACCACTGTAGGCAGATGTAAAAAACTTGCTTTTTGTTTGTTAGTTGTTTTTCATATTTTTAAATGTACTAAAATATTTTAAAAGTTGCATAAATGTGTCTTAATCATCAGATTTTTAATACAAGTTCTGCCTGCTCTGTAGTGTCTGATCTACACTGTTGCTCACAGAGGTGACTGAATTGATGCAGATGTTTTCCTTCCTATATCACAAGTAACAGCTGAACACACAAATTCCAGCTTTTCTCAGTCAGAACTGATCATTGCCTCATACATAGCTTAGTAATACATAAAAAGTAGGTTTCAAAATGTTACAGGGGACTGAGCAATTGTCATTTTTGCCTGCTTTATAACCCAAACCACAGAATTCTCAGGAGTTTTCTGTATCCACTCAGGGTGTCTGGTCAAGCTATCAGCTGTGAGATAAAGATATTTGAGCTTCAGTAGGTGTAACTGGCCCCAGAAAACAGGAGGAGGGTTGGGTGCTTCCTGGAGTGGCAGAGGTCTGGTTTGAAGAAAGACCAGCACTGAATGCCAGCTCAAAGTCATCCCTGTTCTTCCTTTGCTCATTTAGATCTGTTTCTTCCCTCTAATCAATAACTGGCCTTACAGCATCTGACTGTGCTACAGATGATCCATGTGCACTTAACAATATTAGAAAGGGGGCTGTGATGTGCTGCTTCTCTTTGGTACCCTTCCCAGAGGGACTAATCACAACTCCAAGGGACAACTACTCACTTCCACGCATTTCAAAGGAAGTATCCTGGATGCTCATCTCTGGAAAACAGCAGAGGAGCTGAACTGGAGAGCAAGCCATTTAAAAAGAAATGGTATAAAATATTTGCAGTTTGCTTTCTACAAACCAGGCTGCCTTTGCCTTTGGTGAAGAGCCCCAGGATTGCTGCCCAATGGGGTATTTTAGGAGGGTCCTGGGGTTACTGGGGTCCCAATTCCAAAACCAGCAGCAGCAGGAGCAAGGCTGGTGTGCCCTGTGGTTTGGCTGTGCCTGCAGTGAGGCACTGCAGAGCTTCCCCACACAGGACATTTTGCTCCATAAGAAGTCCAGCTCAGCTGGGCCAGCCACAAAGCAGAGCTTACACAGGTCACTGGATTTTCCACAATTGTTCAGTTGCTTCTAAGAAATGGGAAGGAAAATCAACTCTGTTATCACAGCTGCCTTTGCAGGGAAAGGGGTGGATTTTATGACCCAGTTACAAGCATATTATTACTTAATAGTAATTCCTAAATTCTTAATTTGAAGGTAAGATGATCTGGGCATAAATACCTATTTTCAATCAACAGTCATTTCTTTGGTTCTTAGTAAACCTTTAGAAGTGTTTTGATTCAGGCACATGTGAACCCATATGCCAGGGGTTTTGTAAACCAGCACCTCTCTCTTCTGTCACCATCCCCTTGTACCTGCTCCTGCCCTGCACTGTCCTTTTCCAAAAGAGATATGACTCTTTCTCCTTGATGTGGCAGCTCCTTCCTCTGCCTCTCTCCTGGCTTTAGTGTCTTAATCCCCTGCCCTACTTCACTCCAAAGACCAGGACTCCTCACCTTCAGATTCCCTTTGATTTTTATTTTTGCTGCTGTGTCACCTAACTGACTAGCTATGACTCACATAGCAAAAAGTCAAAAGAAGGAGAGTTAGTGTTAATTTGGGAAAAGAACACTCCATGAATGTTACATGTTTTAAAAACATTAATATATTTTGTGCTCTCCATCCTCCTGGCTCTCATCATTTATAAATTTGCAGCTCTCCAGAAGAACACACTCCTCAGCACAGCAAGATCCTGATTTGATCCTAATTGTCACTGCTGGGCCTGAATAGGCTGTTAGTCAGCAAACTGCCCCGTGCACACAGCAGGTGTTGGGGAGCCTGAGATGTGTGACCAGATTATGTGCCAGCTGTCCCCTCCCTGCCCCGTGCCCTGCCAGACCCTGACTGACCTGCCAAGGGAGGGCAGGGGCACACAGACACCAAGCCCACGTGGGTACAAAACTTGAGAGCTGAGAAGACCGAGTTTTGAAGAGCTAAACTCAGGACTAAGCCAAGCAAAGCTCTTTTAACTTAGTGACCACCTAAAATTGAAGTGTAAGCATAGCCCGTTATACATTTTTTTAATCTGTAAAAGATTGCAAAAGTATACACAAACATTTACAATTGTGTATTCCAGACCACTTAACAGTCTATATAACCTTAAAAATTTGTGAGCCTCTGACTGAACTCCACAAGAAAATATTACATTGCAGGTTGGAAGCCCCCTGAAACCTTGCTGCTCTCTCTCCCAGAGCAGACAAGTTATCTCACAGTCTTACACAATCCTTGTTTTGCATCACTGCTGAGCCCTAATGAGCTCAGCTGGCTGTGCTCCTGGCCAGGGCTGCCAGAGCTAAAGCTGTGCAAACCTGTGGTTTCCCCAGTGGAAATTGCAGCCAGATAAGTCATCTTCATTTTGTATCAGCTGGAGTTCCTGCAATGTGTAGTTTTATTCTGATAATATTAGCCAGTCATTTCAGATTTTGAGGGCTGCTTTCCTAATGGTGCAAAGGTGTAAGAGAGTGGAATTCCCTCTCACCCAGCAACATGTACAATCCTGCAGAAAAATAACCTGAGATATGAAACGATTTATTAAAATATTTTTAAATGGGTAATCATGCATGCTTGTATTCTTTTTGCATTAAACGAGTCACTCATCTATAGGATGATCCATTTTCTGTCCCACAGTACCACAGAACTCAGCAGTGCTGGTGCTTATGGAAGTTATGCTTAATGGTGAACAAACAGAAAACTCAACCTCACCTCCTCCAGAGGCACCAGCAAGAGCATCTGCTCTCTATCAGGCTGGTTGGATTTAAAGAAGTGACAAAGTATGGGATTTTTTTCTAGCCTTTGAGCAACCTTTCTTTTTTTAATGTTTATATTTGTATCTGCAGGTGGTATCTGATCCATAAGACATGTTAATTGAAAGCCTACTTTAATCATTAAAAAAATGTGGGAAATAGCTGGAGGGTAAAATATCAGGCTGGGATTATGAAACTAAATCTGCATTTTACAAAGGAAAACCTTGTGCCTGGCAATTGTCCTTGTAATGTTGGAAGAGCCGGAGGCGCTGAATTAATTCCCAATACAGTTGAGTTCTAATTATCCAAATAGATCCAGGGACCCAGGAGCAGCACATCCCCCACAGTGCTCCCAGAGCCACTCCAAAGCACTGCTGGTGTTCCCTGAGATGCTGGGGGTGTGCAGCCACCACGGGTGTACCTCAGTCAACATCACCCCTTACCTCAGTGGGTGCTGGGGTTCCTTGGTTTTAAATAAAGATGGGACATCCCCTAATTTAAGTAATGCAAATAAGACATAACTCACTCTGAGGTAATGGAAAGTGGGTTTTGAAAGGAAACCAGAAAAATGAGGTTCATGTAGGGGAGCTTGCACTCTCTAGACAATTTTCCTTGTCTGTTCCCAGAAGGACAAATCAATAGTTCATGATCACATTGAGCTGAAGGTTATCACATTCATTTATTTTAAATTGACAGAATAGGGTGTGGTATTTTGGGCCATGGGTGGAACGTGGATTTTTGGGTGTTTTCCTGATTTATGATTGGAAATACTTAAAAAGCAATTTCTGTTTTGCAGAAGAATAGCTATGTCATCTTCCTGTGAATAACACAGGGTGTTCACATCTCCATGGTAATTGGATGTGATAAAATAAACAGATGTTCTGAGGTTCTATGAGAAAAGTCCTGTAAAGGTCTGAGTTTCAGTGCTCCTAATGCCCATATATCCCTTTGCCTTCACATTTCTCATAAATAACGAGGTCATGCTACAAATCATGGGAGAAGAAAATACAAATCTGAAGAGAATTATGGCTGGAAAAATTTTCATTAACTTTGTTTAAAAAATATTGGATAAGATTTTAGGAATAGGGCACTTGACTCAACATGCCTACCCTTTAGTTCCCTCTGCCCTAATCCTGTCTTCAGCTTTCATTTCACATCCTAATTCCTTTCCTCTTTCAGAAATGAATAGAGGTATCTCCTAAATTCCTCAGGCTCAATCTCCTGCTCTGCAAAGGCTGCAGCAGCACAGCAGCCCCTCAAGGGAGAATACCCTGGTGAACATCCTCCTGCCCAGCACAAGCCTGTTCCCTTTCACCATCGTATTTCCATGAGCACACACACACACACATACACCCACACACACACACACACCCACCACACAATTTCAGGAAGCCCTAAGAGACCACAGCAGTCAAATGAATTTGAGCTTTTATTTGAACAAGTGTCAGAAGTTGTTGACCTTCCTGGTGCAGCTCCAGAGCCCTTTTTCCAGAGGCAGCTCCTGGGGGGTCAGGGCAGCTTGGGGGGACTTTTGGGTGTGGGGAGGTGCTGCTGCTGTTTTGGGTTGTGTTTGCTATGCATGAGTGGAGATGGAGAGGAGGGGAGTGCTGCTGTCTAAGTCAATATATTCTTGTTGATATTTCACTGATGCCTAAAAGCCCAATATGAGAGTGTAGCTGCTTCATGCTCCATGCTGCCTCTGGCCTCACACACATGCTGCTTTCCCAAAAAGCTTCATGCTCTAAAGGGATGAAGCAAAGAGTGGGAGAGGAGTGTGGGGTGGTGGGGAGAGCTCCCCCACCCTGCCTGGCAGGTCTCCGGATGTGCTGGAGCAGCACCAATCCCTCCTGACTCCCAGCCCAGCATCTCATCCACAGCTTTTCTTATCAATTTTTTTTGCATTCTTAAATGAATTTGATGAACTGCAGTTGCTGGAGCACCACAGATCTGCTGAGAGGCTCTCTGAAGTGCTGGAAGATTAAAGTGTAAATAGAATATTTTTGGGGAGATAGCCATATTCCACTGATAAGCCAGAGGGAAGAATGGTTCAGAACAGCCCAGCCAAAGTCACTGCCAGCACATGGGGTGTCCAGTAGTTTTGGGAGTTGTCAGATTTTCTCTCACTTCATATAAATTGTAGAGAAAACAGAGTTTTGTCCTTGAAGAATATAAAAAAGAGGTACTGAAAGTATATTCACCACATTTTCTATCTTTAAGGCACCCTTTAATTTCAAATGCATTGTTCCAAGTTGTTTTTGCTGGAATAATTATAAGGTGTTGCAGTTTATCATCCTCTTGGATGACAGCCATACCTGGAAAAAAGCACTGAATAAAAGCCACGTTAGCAGTTAGCCCTGGGCTGGTTCCCACTGTGAGCCAAGCCCTCTCTCTGGAGCTCAGCTGTTTGCAGTTGGCAGTCCATTTATTTAAAAGCTGTTAAAATACTAAATATTTTTTTCCCTAGAAATTCAGTGAAATTGTGTGCAATTAATTTCTTCATTTCCAGCAAGCAGTTAAATTTTTTTGTTCCCCGTTAGCTAATAAAGCTCCTGAGGTGGAAAGCTGCTTTCCTGCCACAGTGAAGCAATATTAATATTTTGCTCTGAAAAGGTCAGTGTTCGTTTGGGGTGGTCACAAAACATTTTGCAAAGGTGGATGACTGTATGGATTGGTA
The DNA here is from genome assembly GCA_013399945.1 of Ploceus nigricollis. Lineage (NCBI taxonomy): Eukaryota > Metazoa > Chordata > Aves > Passeriformes > Ploceidae > Ploceus > Ploceus nigricollis. The sequence goes on from VXBC01011365.1 coordinate 972,199, forward strand.
TGTACACACANCCGGCTGGGTGAAAGCTGACCCTCACCAAGGAAATGTGGCAACTTCCACACCTCCAAATTATTTAGGGGTCACTTAAAACGTTTGAAAACATCCATTCAGTCTCTTTCCCTGCCTACTTCCATAGTAGACAAAAAGACTGGGAAATTTTGATTATGCTTTTTACTAAAAAAACAAAAACAAGCAAGCAAAGACCTCCCCTGAAGTCAAGATGACTGGAAGATTTATGAGGGTGAGTTGAGGGGAGCTAATTTTCTTGGAAAGTTTCAATTTCATTTCTAAGAAATAAGGAAATAAATATTGAAGCTTCCATTTATTTTTTTTATTATATTAAATATAATGCTGTTTTCTAGCCAACCCTAAGTCTAAAAAGCCCAAACAATAACTAACATGATCCAGTCTTGGGTGCCAAGGTAAATCCTTTCTGGCTTGGGTAAGAGACCAGTGAGCTCTGGGCAGGAGCACGGAGAAAAGTCAGGGCAGGATTTCTGGAGAGAATTTTTCCTCTCCAGGAAATCTTGGTGGGAAGCCCATCAGCCCTGGATCTCTTCCCTTTATCCAACCAATAACTCAGGCTCTCAGTCCCCAGCCAAGTGTCTGTCCCTTTGACAAGTCCTGTGGCCCCTTCCTCAATGTCAAGGGTCTGTGGTTGTTAACAGCTAAGCCTCTGCACGCCAGCTTGGGAATTTTATCCTCTCCTGCATTTATCCTCACTGGCCTCTCCTCTTCCTCTTCTCCCTCCTCTCCTGCTCCCTCTCCCCTCCTCTCCTCTCCCCAGCACTCGCCAAGCCTGGCTTGGCCTCTCCTTTGTCAAAGCTCTGAGATGCTCCTTCTGCTGCAGTGCAGGAGAAACGTGACCACACACATTGCAGACCAGGTTGCCGTGGCTCCTTCCCGTGGAGGCGGATTTGCCAGGGAAGCAGGCAGTGACCAGACTCAGCCCAGGAGGCATCAGTGTCATTTACCGCGTGACGTTTTGAGGGGAAAGTCGCGTGATTCTGCCCGATGTCAAATGACAAATCGTGGCACTCTGATGCAAAATTGTTTCCAGTTGCTTTCCAGCAAGAGAAATTAATCCAACCCCAAAGCATGCAGGAGCAGATGAAGTTGCACAATGGAGCGTTTAATGCCAGCTGATTTTTAAAGTGAGAAGATAAGGGGATATATCACATTTAATTGGGAGAGCAACAGAGTCAGTTCCGAGATTTAGACTTATGAGCAGCAGCAAGTTTGGAAATAAAGCAGACCTCTTTCAAGATATACTGTAAGATCCTTTGCCAAACATCTATTCTTATTCACCTTTCAGTGAACACTGGCCTTTTTAATTAAAAAGGGAGCAAATTCCATTATTATGAAGTGTTGACTGTCAGTAGGAGAAGAAACATCTGTCCTATGTTAACTAAATTTTCAGGATTTTTTTTCCCCCAAATACCTCCTTTTTATAGGCTTTAGCTTTATTAATACTATAAATGCAATAAATTGTATCAATTTAAACATCCACAAAAATGAGCAGTACACTTGACTTTTAATAACCATGGGTGTAAGTCGTGGAAGAAGAATCTTTATGAAATGCAGTGAAATTTTTATGAAATGAAGTGCAGTCACTGGAAGCTTTGCCATTAACTTTGCTGGAGTCAGCTTTTCCCTTCTGTTCACTTTAATTTCTTTCTCCAAGCACAGGAATAATACCTGTCCCTTGGTGCCACCGGGATCTAGGCCAGGCTGGCCAGGCCATCCCTTCCTTTCCACCCACAGGTTTATCAGCTTCACCAAACCTGCACCACCACCCTCTTTCCTCCCTGCTACTTTGCTGAAAGCAAGTGGAACCCAAAGCTGTCCCCAAAGCCCAATTAAATGCAGGCAGGTCTCAGGTCTGAGGCCACACCTGCACCTGCAGAGATCAGCATTGGCACTCTGGTGTCTAAGCACCATAAATCAGGAATTTGGCAGTAACACAGCCACTGATTTCCTGAGGTATCCAGGAGGATTCCAAGCTGTACCTGCTGCAGGATGTGTTCCCCCATCCTTAAGCAAAATTATCGTCCCCACCTCTCCCTCTCTCCTTCCCTTGCTCCATCCCCCCCATCCTTTTCCCCTGCAGCCAACTGGTTCCAATACAAGAGCTGACTCACCCTGAGCTGCTTGGATGCTGCATAGTAAAACCTTGATGGATATTAACTATTCTTGGATTTATGCATAGCTTCCAGCAATGCTGGCTTTATCTGCTAAGATGAATATAAATTTAAAATAATTTTTAAAAAAATTAGTTCATTTCCCTCATCAGGACTCAACAATCAACACCTTCCAGGGTATATGCTAAAATGAAGAAAAAGACATGTTCCATAACTAAGAAAACAGAGGTTAAAAATATTGATCAGGTTGGAAAATGAGTGGTTCTTGGTGTTTGATACCCATTCTTCAGTGCTGGGTACAGCAAGAGAAAATGGCCCAAAAGACTCTTACCTCAGTAAAGATGCTTGTTGTCTGAAATCTAGGAGAGCCTTCAGACTTTCTGGATAGCAGCACATGTTGCTGCTACACGTGCACAAAATGCCTGGCTTGGATATTTTATTTAGCTTTGTTTGTTTCCTAGTTTCCATTCAGGCCTTGGAAGTGGCCTGTTTTTCACACCTGAGGCTCACAGAAGATCTGTAGATCAGTGCTAGACATGAGGGAAGGGGCAGGAGATGGCTGGCAGGAAAAGTGGTGCCTCCTGAGTGCAAAGGGTAATTATTTATGTAACCAGAATGTCACTTGCTGGAGCAGTGGCTGGAACAACAGGCCAGAGCACTGAGAGCTGTCTCATGCTGAGGGAATGGTGCTCCCTCAACAAGTGTTGCACTGGTGGAATTTCTAAAGCAAATGCAGCCACTGCTCTGCCTCTTGTCCCAGGGCCCTGACCCAGAGGCCATTGTAGCCAAAAGGAGTCTTTCCATCAACTGGAACACACTTGGAATGGAACCTGAGCTTCAGACACACCAGATCTTGCGCACAGAAAAATAATTAGAAAAATTCAGTTGGCTGCAGTTGTTACCAACTCACATGTTTGTGGATTTGTCTGGCTGGACACATGGTTAGAAGAAAGAATTAGGGCTGCCCACAGATCCCCCTAGAGAATTAACTTCCCTTATTCTCTCTGACCAAACCACCAAAGCCAACAAACATCTTGACACCAGAGCCTTTACTAAGATGTTTGCAAATCTGCAATGGAAATGAGACTTGAAGGACCAGATTCCATTGCTGAACTGGTGAGGGAGGACTGGGCCAAGCATCAGGGGGAAAATCTGTTTGAAGAACTCTAGGTAAATTTATCTTGTTCACAAAAATCTTTTAGCTGGAGATCTGCTCAGCCAGCTGAGGCTTGGGATCTTCACTCCAGCCTGGCCATGAGCCCACTGGATGATCTGGGCAAGTACCTTTGTTTTCTGTGGCTCATTGGAGGCACTTGAATTATTCCACAGTTAGATATTCCTGGCAGTCCAGATGCTTCACAGCTATTGGATTTTTTTTTCTCTTCACACTTCTGGGCACTCTGTAGAGAAATCTTGCATAACAGAGGCTCTGGAGGCACAAGTCAGAAGTAAATCCTGATGTTGGGGTGTCTCCAAGCCTTTCCCACAAACCTGATACTTCTGCTGACAGATCTTTTGCTCATGCCCAGTTTTACATTCACTTAACCTGTTTTTGTCCACCTACTGGGAGAAAGGGCTTCTTGCTGAAGAAAAAAAAAAAAAGAGGATTAAGGTGTGATGAAATAATGAGGGTGCTGGGGAAGCAGCCCTGAGTCAGAGGGCTGTGGGGGTGTGTTACTCACTGTGAGCACAGCCTGACTTCTGCCCGTGCCCTTCCTTGCTCAGGATCCAGCTGGACATGAGCCAGCCTATCTGCACTGCAATGAGTGGAGGCTCACCTCCTCGTGCTAGACTTAGGTTTGCCCCAGTGTTTACATGGCTGGTAAAGATCCAGTTGCCTTTTTTTCTTCACTTGAGCTTTGACAAATCACAGCCAGGAGAAATATTAATCTGAAATATGTGGACTGAACCTTTGATCGCCTTGAGCCAATGAGAAGCTGTGATTAATTTTAATTCTTTAAATGCTCAAATGCAAATCCAGAAACTTGAATTAATATATTTTGCCGGCATCAGTATAAGATTGTGAAACAGGAAATTAAGAGTACAATAACTTAAACAAAAGCTTATGAAGAAATAATAGCAGTGGTATGGGTAATGAGTCAGAGAAAAGGCTGGGCTGTCCAGGGAAACCTCTAAAAGGAGGGTACCAGTTTGGTGGGATTTGGGGACCTATTGCCCCTTAAGTTTCTGGAAAATTCCAGCCTAAAGCTGTTGCCAACATTTTATTGCAAGTTTATATCTTCATAGCAGAAGTTCTTAATAAAATTAGCTTTCTTCTGACCTTGTCCTGAGTCCCAGCAAGGGCCTTTGCCTGTGGGTATCCCTGGAGTCTCCTGTCTGCAGCAAGGACTGATTTGTGTTGCACAGGACAAGTAGAGATGGTCTCCATCATCACACCAAGAGATGCTGTAGTTTAAGTGCTTCTTGTCACTGATACTGGGCAGCAGCCTCACAAAATCCAAGACGTAAAATGTATCTGGTGGTTTTGATCCTGTAAACTTGGGTTATGCATTTACCTCCAATTTATCTCTAGTGTCATTCACCATATTAAAAAGTGACATAAGTATTATTTATACATGATGGTTACCCTACTAAATTACTTACAAAGATTTAATAGGTGATAGATGTTTCCATGAGGAACAGGTGTCATGAGTGAGTACAGTCATATGAGCAATAAATAACAAGTCATAAAAGACTAACTCAGTAGCAACAGATTAATCATCATTAGCCCTCTCTGGAATATTTATAATTGGAATCAGTTCATTAATTTTCTGCCTACAAGCACCAACAGGTTAACCAGCTCAGTATTACTGAGCTACACCTCTGGATTCCTGATCCTGCTGCTGTTTGCAATCCCATGGGACTGGAAATGATGCTGCTCCAAACTCAGTGAACTGTGCTCTTGGTGCTCTGTGCTGGGCTCCTCCATGGCTGGGGACGTCATCCCACCAACACATTCCCAAAAATATCCAAAATCTTGACTAGCCTGTGCACTAGTCAGGTCCGGGGGGATGAGTCTGGGAGTCTGTAATGTCTGTTTCTCATGCTGCCAGCCTCTGCTGTCTGTAGGAGTCTGGGATTATGTCTGAGCCTGCGGAGCTGAGGAACTCTGTGTGTGTGTGTGTGTGTGTGAGCCACTGCCGGAAATTCAGCATCTGGAATCCATTGTGCCACAGTCATCCTGAGCTGAGCTGCAAGCCAGAAGAATTTCAGACTGCATGGGCGCATTTTTTTCCTCCGTGCTTGTGGGATTTTTAAAGCGCAGAGGAAAACTCAAAAGAAATCCGAATCCCAGCATCTCTAATCCTCACAAGTTGACTTCACATGCTTTGGTTTTAAGGGTCAAATTGTGACCCTTGCAAAGGAGCCAGAGAAATCTCCTTCCTCCTGCCCTTTCAAACAGCACCCACTGTTCCCAGGCACAGCGTTCCCACAAAAGCCAGTCGTGGAGAGGGCTGGCCACAGCTCCACACTGCCTGGTAAGGATGTGCAGCTTCATTTCACCAATTTACACCACTCACATGGGGGTTAACAGACCACAGAGGAAGTGGCAAATGACCCTGCTAGAACCCCATGTCTACCTCTGTGCTAGGCATCATCCCTGTGCTGTCTGCCTCCTTGTTCCCTTAGGGGGATGCACACCAGGTGGAGGGATGGAGAGCAGAGGGAGGAAGGTGGTAGAAGGGGTGGGTGTGGGCTGCAATGTGCTGACCCTCATGAAGGGCTCAGGGACCCTCAGTTTATCCCAGAGACCATACCAGCCCTCCTGTGCCCCCAGAATGCCAGCAGCACATGAGGATTTTTACCCCTTTGGCATTGCTAAGCTCAGTCTTGCTTTATTTTAGAGAGAAGTTTCTCTCTGAGGTTTTCAGAGATTGGAACTTGACACATCCATGCTGCAGGAGGCAGGAGCCAGAGCCTGGATTCAGTGGCAATGCCCAGAGGCCAGAGTGTACAACAGGACACTGGGAGAGGAGCTGGAGCATCACCTGCTACGGCTCAGTCTGTGATACCTGTAGGGCTAAAGAACAGCTGCCACCTCTGTGGCACATCCTGCAGGGGCTTGCAGTGGCATAAATCTGGGAATAAATAATTCATAAAGCCCCCTCCTGGGGAATGCCACAATTTGTGGTGCAGGTAGGTGGATTCTTTGCCTGTTGGAGGCTGTTCCAGAACCCCACTGCTCAGATGGTGCCTGATTCCGAGCCTGGACTGGTCTGTTGTCACTTAACCTCATCTGTTCCCCGGCAAAAATGGCTCTTAAATAGCTTTTCCCTCTCACAGGCATTATCTTTCCAAGTATTTATAGAAAGCAATCAGTGTCCATTCTCACTTGTGTAGACTGAGGATGTCACTTCTCAAAATCTGTCTTTGAGGAACTCCCTAAGTGACATGGGCAGTCAATAGTTCCTTTTTCTGCTGCTGATTTGGTGTTTCCCTTTTTCATGAAAAATCAATGTTTTCTCTTTAGCTGGGGAAATTATTTTATCAACAGTTCCTTATTAATGCCCCTTTCCCCCAGTTTCTTTGATTTTCCTGGTGATACCTAACCAAAGCCTTTACTGAAATCTTGGTGAGATCTACCACATTCCTGTTCTTTAGGAAATGAGACATGAAGGAAAGATGCTGAGAGTGTAATTGGTGTTACCTTTGATAACTTGCAATAGAGGTTTATCCTGTTTTTCTACATCTGAATGTGAAATGAGACTTCAGGCACATTCAGGTGCTATAATGATTATTCCATGTACAAAATGCAGTGATTAAAGGTAGAAATTTGAAGGAGATAGATGTGGGCATCTTTCAGAAGATAGATGAAGTATCAGGAAATGAGGTTTGAAGCAAAATGAAAATGCTTTGGTTGTTAAATTTAAGAAAACCCTCCATTCTGTTGGGTTGTAAGCAAAAAAAAATCTGTTTCTTCTTTTGCGTTTTCTTTTGATGTATGACACAGGTCAAAACATGTGAGTCTTGACAGGGTGTATGAAACTGTAGATCAGATAAAGGAGACCCTCCCCTAAACTCCATTATTTCTGCCTTTCTCATACTTTCAGGTCACATTTCCTTCCCCTCTCTAGTGAACTGCCAAGCTGAGGGGTTTGGTGCCAGCTGGTGGAGAGCAAGGAGGACTGCTGCAATGGAAAACATGAATGCTCTCACTTCAGAACAGCAAAATAAGCAGCAGGAGCCTCTGCCCATGTCAGATGAGCCTCTGAGGGTGGAAGGGATGTGATCTGCCCATCACTGGTCAGAGCTGCCAAAGAGATGGGAGAGATTCAGATTCAAAACCCCAGGAACCATGTTGGGCTCAATGTGGCACTTGGAGAGCTCAGCCCATTTTGCCAGCCTGCTGTCAGTGACGTGGGAATGTCTTTTGTGTCTCTTGCATTCTGCTCTCCATGCTGGCCACTGTGGACATCCTCTAAAGCAAATCACTGATGTGGAGCATGACAGTCCCACACAGCCCAAACACCCCTTTCTCTGCAGCTACAAACCAAGGTTTGCTCCTGTGTCCTCTTGTGAATGTTTTAAGTGTCATAAGAAACCAAATAGTATCCTATTACAATCCTGTACTTTATTGCCTTAAAACCCCACAGCTGTAGGAGTAAAAGTCCCTCCCCTCCACCCTCAATACCCCAAACTGACTTAGTGGTTCAAATATTCCTGAGCTATCAGCTCCCTTGATCCTGCCACAGAATTTATGCCAAACTCCAGCCAGCAAGTGATCACCGAGGGAGGCTTGAACTGAGAAAACAAATAAACCCTGGTGCATTCTGAAGCAATGCAGATTTTCACTGTGTATGAGCCTTGACAACATACATTATGTCTGCATTCAGCAACAAATCTGTTATTTCCTGGCCTCAAAAATATGCCACAGATGCAAGTTACAGAAAAACAGCTGCTACAAAAAGGGGATGTGTAAGTAGTTACCATCAAAAAAATCCACAAACCTAAACAAATGTGAACTACTATAATGTCTCACTGCTTACCACAACAGAGAAAGCAAGTCTGGTTTAGAGGGGAAATGATGCAAAGCACTGCTCTCCAAATCAGAAACATCCCAGCAAGACCTCCCATAGCAACAAAGGATTAAAAATAAGAGAGAAAAAACAGGACAGGGCAGCCAGCATTACCTGGGCTGCATATTCAATTTAGAATCCCTCACTGTCAAGCTGAAAAGGCTCACTGTTATGCTGAAAACATTTACTGATTAAATGACCTCCACCCAGGCACTGTCAGAGTGGCACTGCAGTTGTGCCTGCTGTGCTTGTCATGGGCTGATTACATCACCTCAATGAGGTCTCCTAGATCCTGCAGTGCACAACCCCAATTACTAAAAACCCCCAATTCTAATCAACCATGTAGTTATGGTTTAGGAGAAGGAGCTAGATCTGAAACAGAAAAGCTGTGGATTTTAATTTGGCCCCCAGGAATATTGCCTGTGGCAGGGCTGGGCAGGGGTGATTGGGTTATGTGAACTGCCATGTGAGTATGGGGCTGGAAATGAAGTGGGCCCTCAAGCACACAGAAATTGGCCATTTCTCAATTATAGGGTCACTCTCTGAGCAGCTTCAATGGACGTGGTCAACTCTTGACCATGAATTGTTGATGGAAAACAACTGCAGTGAATGAGCTTTTTGACTCTACCAGGTAAATGATAGATCTTCAAAGAGGGATAAGAACTGAACTGTACAGAAATTCATTAAAAATCAACATACAACAGATGGTATATTCTGAGTCTTGGGTCCTAAAATGTAGCCAGCTACTTGCACTCCTGGCTTTTATATTTTCTTTAATTACTTCAAACCTTGTCTCTCAATAGTAATTTCTGTTACAAGCTACTACAGGGACTTCCCAGCTCCATTCCTGATGTGGCAGTAGGATCTCAGACTATATTTGGATATTGGAATTTCAGGGTGGAAACTATTCACTAATTATTATTTTAGCCTCTGCAGTAGCATATCAGGCTCCAACATCTTGGTTTCTTCCACTTCAGAAATCAGAGATTGTCTGCCTCCCAGCCATGTAATGGTTATGTGCTGAGGAGCTTTCTGCCCAAGACTTTGTGGGCACATGAAGTTCAAAAAATGTAAAGAATAAAATTCCATTTAGCATTTTCTTCTGCCTGTCTACCACACTGTGACTCTATAATTGGTGACCTCTTTGCCATATGAAAAGAACTTATGAAAATTCAGAGGAAAAGCTCCCCAATTCCCTAAAGAACCAAAAATGGGAACAACATTTTCTGAAAGTTCAACCTCAGCAGCCAAACTCTGATCCAGCACAGATGTAGTTTAATATTGTAGATGGAGAATATTATTATTTTATATATTGTTTCTCTTGCTTTATCATTCTCCACATTTTTATGGGCTGGCCACATCTTGCTTCATGTACAAACATAAACATGTATGTGAATGAACACTGTTGAGCACAGTCTTTTTCTGATGCCAGTAATGGGAAGTTTTCATCCTGGGGTTAGCTGTACAGCACACGAACCTGCACACTTCTGATTCCTGGGTATTATACTATTTCCTGATAATAAAAATGTGCAACCCCAGTTTATTGCTCTCCATTTAACAAAGGAAATCAATGTTTATTTTGTATGTCTGAAAAGTACAAACTCAATTAAAGGAATGACCGATGAAATACTGGCTCAGGAGCTTGTACACACATTTAATCACACGTGTGGGAGAACCCCCCTGGCAGACTGATTGTGCTGCCCATTGAGAATGATGTCAAAATCCATTACCTTCAACAGGAACAAGAACTGGCCAAATCTCCAGTGCCTCTCCAGGCTTATAGTTGGCACGAAAATTCCAGCATCTGCTGCAGGATCCTGACTTGTGCTGTGCACACAGAAATGCTCTGTCCAGAAGAGCCCACATTTACAAGGACCCCCTGCTGCAAAGGGCAGCTGGCTGGATCCGGGTACCCAGCAGAGCATAGCTTGGATCCCACAAAGAATTCATCCATCCCTGTGGTATTAATTTTACTGTCCTTGAGCAATGTACAAGCATGGGCAAAGGTCACAGCTGGAAATGGCCAGTCCTGCCTTGTAACGCTGAAGGGGGATGGCAATTGGGTTGTGCATTTTCCATGCATAAATATGGCAAGTTACAAAACTCCTTAGTGTCAGTTATTTAAAATATTACTGACAAATTTTAACCAGGCCTCACTCTAGCCTGGTTTTTAACACATGAAAAATAGAAGTTTTTTTGCTGGGACAGTCTGCATCTTCAACATTATCATTGGTAGAGCTGAAGTCACTGACAAAATTTTTCAGTTGTGTCATTTTCAGTGTGACTTAGGCACAGCTACTTTCAGACGAAAAAGACATTAGGAAGGGAAAAAAGCCACACAGGGCGTTGTAACCATGAGGGTGACCTGTTCACTTCCCTACTACAGATGACTTGCGTAATTCGATGGTCAAACCTATTGAAACTACACAACATACTCTGTTTTTCAATTTCATGGACAGTGATGTAACTCCAAAACAAGCAATGATTAATGAAATATCATTCGTCCCACCCAAAGCAAGAAATGTCACACTGCTCCAAGCTTTGCTATTACACTGAAAATGTGTAATAAAATGTCTCTAGAAGAGTTTCAGCAGCGCTGTTTCTGTCCCAGGCATGGCAGCTGGTCTTCTCTGCCACAGAAAATTCCATGTGATATGGTAGGGATGCTCTAGGTACATCTGGGGAAGGGTTCAAGTGGTTACAATTGGGTAAATGGTTCCTTGCTCAATATCCTCAGTCATTATATCTGCTAGCTTTTGTGTTTTCTTTACAAACCAGCAGAATTGGGTTATCTCATGCAAGGCCACAGCTGAAAAGGAAGTATCAGAAGAGAAAATATATGAATTTGGAAATGTCTCATTTTGTGGAAAGATGGCTGTGTCATGTCTCATGCATCAAAGGCTTCCTCATGCCTGACTGCTGTGGGAGGGGTGCATGAACCCCACACCAGGAATTCACATGGAAACCTCAGAATTTCAGATAGACTTGTTCACTGCTCAGCTTCATCATCTCTCATCCTCATTAAAGTAAAAATATCATATAAACCAGGAAATCACTCAGTAAAACTTCCTCCACATTAACCCACACTGATGGAGTGAGAGATGAAAAAGAAAAAGAGAAGGCTAAAGAAAGGCACACCAAATGCAGAGGCAAAGTTGCTGTGTGAAATGTGTCTGCCTCCAGAGTCAGGCAAATCAACAGCAGATGTTTGAGATAACCTCTTGTGGCTGGAACTTGACATGTCAAAGAGCAGTTCTGCCCTACAGACCTTCACTTCTTCCCCCCTTAGGAGGGTAACAGGAGACCTTTCTGTCATGCAGTGGAATTTCTCTTCTACCATGATGCTAACTCTGGTAATTCAATACATATCAGCCTCTGAAACTGATATATATCAAGGGGTTGCAGAGGTAGGAATCCCTCCAAGCTCTGATACTATTTTGGGGATTTATTAGGACACTTCCATGGGACAAAAAACTGTGCTGAAATGTTCACAGCAACCCACACTCCCTGGGATCTGCAGCAAGTGGTCTCCTGTGGATGGGCTGCTGTTGTGCAGGAATTGGGAGTTGGGCTGAATGGGGTTCACATGCACAAGATTGATCTCTCTGCTGGTGTCCCAGCTCTTCTTGCAGGTAATATAACTACAAAAGTGGGTTTTCTGAGCAGGCAGTTGGGCTCTAATCCCTCAGAGCAGAGCAAATGTGACGTGAATGAAGCTGGCAAAAAAGCTTTGCAAAAGCTCAGTCACTCAGCAAGTTACTGGGATGAATACTCTTGTCACCAAAAAGTGGCAATTAATTCTTCACCCAGGGGACCTCTGTCCTCTCCTCCTCCAGGCAAAAAAGTTTATGTTCTGGTATTCCTGCAGAGCACATTGTAGGGACATGACAGAAACAAGAGAGGTATCTTGGATTTGATTAACCCTCATATAATGAAGGCATGGGAAAAATAAAGCCCAAATAAGGGTGAAACTGAAGAGGAATTTCATCAACAGCTTCATCTTTCCAGAAACATTTATCATTTTCACTCATCTGCAAGGGGCAGCCCCGGGGTGGTGGGCTGGCAAGCAGGAATGTTCCCTTGGTAAGATCACCACTGAAAGAAACCAAATCAAATCAATTCACCTGAATTTCAGCAATAACCTGGGCACACCAAAGATCCAAACTGAGTCTTGAGGTCTGTTCTAAACCAATCCTTATTTTGTCACATTGCTGCACTATAGACACAGGATAAGGCTTCCATCATCACATCTTTAACACCACTGCACACATATGAGTCTAAAAGACCTTTATTGCCCCCCACCCCCCCCGCCCCAGTAATTTTAATCCATTTCTTTCCTTCAGAGGTTGACTTTCCTGGTTATTCTCCTCCCTGCATAATGAAAAATACTGTAGTAAGGAAGAAAATGCTCCTGCTTATAATGAAAACCACATTATGGCAGAGCCCTGGGGACTGGCTGGGGGAGGTGGAGGCAAGGGGGCTCCCTGGCTCTGCTCAAAGTATGATCCAATAAGTCACTTCCAGGGTAAACACATAAATCTGTCTATGTTGAACAGAATCCAAACGATCAGAAGTATTCCCCTTGCCTTATTCAAAACATCTCTGCTGCTACTGAGGAAATAAAAGGAGTGGATAAAAACAAACACCCTTTGGTGGAAGCTGAAAAAGAAAACATTCAGTGTAAATGTTCAGATGGCCACTGAGTAACTTTGCTCAGAGGTAAAGATCTGGCTGCTGCTGATGTTCCCTGCCTCGCTGGTGGTGTCATGCATGCCCTGATGTTGTTCAGAGTGCTAGGATGAGATATTAGGATGGATGCCCCAGAGAAAAGAAAAGAAAAAATGGAATGGGAAAGAAAAAAAATATCAACAGTTCTTCCCCTGCAGCAAATATGGTTTAACTAATGTGCAAGTCTGGATTTGTACAGAAAGCAGAACCTCCAATAGCAGCCTGTTTTCATCAGTCTGCCCTGCTGGAGAAGTGTAAGACTGGCTCAGTTGAATGGTAAAGATCAAGGAAAAATTTCTTTTTATGAGGGTCAAAACTGCTTGTAATTTGCAGTGTCAAATTAAAAACCCAAATCTGATAGACTTTGCAGTGCAAATGAAAGCTACTGAGCTGTCACAATCCAAGCTCTCCCACCCCCAAAATCTAGCTCTGTGTGTAATGGCACTGAAGAAGTCACGATCTGCTACAATTAGTGCCAGGTATGGCTCACCCTGCTGTAAAAGAGTGTCTCTCTGAGGAGCTTTTCAAACCCAGTGCTATTGTCTGCAATCTTGTTTAAAGCATTGTCCTCATTGTTATCTTAAACACCTCTTTCTGCAAAGGCAGTGATGTTCTCAGAGAGCTGGAGTCACAACAAAACACCAGGTGTCACAGAGGCGTTTTCATCAGAGTGATTCCAAGTGAGCATTTAAAAATGGTGATACTTGAAATCACCTCTCTAGCTATCTTCTAGGATTCATTTCTGCTGCAGAATCCTAAAACTACCCAGTTTCCTACTGAGGTGATACAAACAATTCTAAGTTCTACTTTAGTTCTTCATTAGGAGCACTGGGAACAAAGCAATGTTCACCTTTAGCTCTTTGCCAAATTGTGCTATTCAGTTATTTTCCTTGGAGGCCCTGTCTTTAACCTCTGCTGTTATTTTAGCCCAGCTACACTTCAAGTTTGTTTGTTTAGACAGGTTTATAACCCAGTAAAAGGTGAGCCAGGTTCCCTGAACTATGGCTGTAGATAGCACAAAGGCAATCAAGTCATGGCCACCAGAAGTCAGGAAGATGCCACCAGTCAGTTCATCCTTTCTGTGTAACCAGCTGGATTCTGCCCTGAGGATCTACAGGCAGTTCAGCAACACAACTACAGATAATTTTCCAGCAAACACACACAGGAGACTGAATATCTCTGTGGGTCTTTAACAACTCTTTGGTAGCTGCATGCTTGTATCTGGTCTACCTTCTACTCATTCTACAATTCTACTCATCAGTCCAAATCTGTCAATTTTAATTTGAATTGGTCAGATAAAAGATGATTTGGACTTCCTCTAGGTTATATTTTCCCTGCCTCTTGCTCAGCTGACGTCACTCTTGAGGTTCTGTTCCTTGCAGGAGGCTCTGAAATGCGTTTCCCAAGAGTGCGAGGTCTGACGCCGCAGCGTGAACGCGTCATTTCTGCCTTGGTACAGCCCCTTCCTGCATTAGCTCAGGGGATGTGTCAGATCAGCTCAGGGGATGTGTCACTGAGACACACATGATCCCCTCACTCGACTGCTTCTACGCACAGGGCAGACGGCAGAGTGAGTAGTAAGGAAGGAATTAAAATTTTTATGTCACTCCCTTCACTGGAGAGAACATTTAGAGACATTATTGGCATAGTCATGTGGAGTGTTTTCCAGACTAGATTTCACCAAAAGACTTCAAAGCAGTTTAAGGACATAACTTTAATATTTAGATGATTTTGCAAGGAACAGATTAATTCAGCCTTGCATTTGAGCTGAAGAAACTCCTAGCAAGAGTAGAATAAAGCCCATTTTGTGCAGATGGATCCTCATTATCTGAACTCGTATGGCTCCTGCAGAAGGTGTCAGGGAAATGGTCACTGGTGGGGACCAGAAAGTTCAATCTGTTCTCCTACATCAAGAAGGAAAGAGACAGAGCACCCACAAAAGGAAGAACTGGAGAGCAACTGGGCACTTGAGGAGAGTATGGGATGGGTTTGGCTGGTAGGGGATGGATATGTCATGTACACACATCTGGGAGAGAGTTCACAGCTATTCTGGCAGAGGGAACCCCTCCTTGTCTCAGATACACATATCAGGTCAGAGAGATATATTGGGCATCTGCCTTATCATCTGATCATCTCTCATATCAGGTCATTCATGGGTAGATTTGATGTTTCAGTGGGGTTTATTTCCCAAAGGACATCTTTTCCTCCTTAACTGTGCTCTTCCCATGTGTAACCTGAAACGTGGCTACCAAGGGCTGAAAGTGTCACTGAGGTGTTTTTAGAGGCTCAGGACTTAAATTCACAGGTTGCCTAAACACAAGGCATTATAAAACCAAGGAAACTGGTACTCAAGTATTTTAATGATCTGGACTTTAGTGACTTTCCTACATTTATTAAAAAAATCAATGATGGAGCATGAGGTTTAAATAGGATCTGCTAAAGCCCATTTAACCCTTGAACCATCTTCCCCTGGTCTAACTGGTGATTTAGAGCTAAAGGAAAATACCACAAGCTTATTTCTAGGGTTCACCTTGGAGACACCCCAAGGCAGAAAGCAGAGTCAACAGGTATTTCATGTCCCTGAAGGGATACATTGTGCTTTCACAGCTCTTTGTGAAGGTCAGGAAATCAGCTGCTCAGAGCCTGTTCTGAACAGTTTGCAGACTGGGAACTCCAACATCTGGGCTAGGGGGATTGTGCTTCGAAGGAAAGTCATGAGGGGTGGGGGGTCTCTTGTAAAATTGGGCTCCTACCCTGCATCCATTGATGCTTCTTGTCTCAGTGAAAATTGCTGTTGTATTTCTATGAGATGACTGCTGAAACTCTGCATGCAGCTGCTAACAGTGGGATGCTGGGGGATATAATGCATGTGCTAAGCCATTTCCTTCGAAGCTTTTTAGATATCTAAATTCAGCCTGGAGAAGGAAATTATTTCCCCTGAAGATACCTCCCTTTTGATGCCTTCTCTCCCAACAGTGTTCTTCTGATGCCTCACTTTGTGGAGGGAAGCAGAAAGGCTGGTTGCAAACAGTGAGGATACTGCTTTACCACAGAGGACCTGGCAAAATGTCTTTTGGTTTCGTTTCATTTTGAGCAGGATTAAAACCCAGCTTCTTTCTTTTCCTGAATCAAAACATGGAAAGCAGAGGAACCACAAATACTGGAAATAAACATTTTCATTAAATCAGAGTCTGAACTTTGCCTTATAGTGTTATTACTCTAACAATTATGCCCAAATAAAACACAATCTACTGGCAAACAATACATCAATCTAAAAGAGAAAATGTAACTAATATTGGTTGATAGTTTATTTTGTATCTGACTGTTCTAGCAGAACCACAAAATCCTGGTTAGCTTAGAATGGTTAATTTGTTTTTGAAGGAAATCTCCATGTGTAATGTCTTGTTAAATCTAAGCCAAATTTAATAAAAAGAAATTGTATTTTTGCATACCAGAAAAGGATACATTTCCTGCTAATTTTGCAGACATTCCTTTTAATTTTCTGCCCAGTAAACAGTGCTCAGATCCATTAAAAGATGGACTGTGCCAGCCATTACTGAAACTAAGCTGTCAGTAAATGCTCTTTGTGAGAGGTGGTCCTTTAATAAAAAGGGAACAAGAACTGGATGTAGCTTACCAGGGGATACTTCTTAGTTCTTTCTGTTGCCAAGAGGCCAAAGCTTTTACTGCAGTTTGGCACTGTTTCACTAGCAATGCACATTACAGTTCAGTAGGAACAGATAAAGAAGAGATGGATACTGCAATTGCTCCTTTACTTTTGTTGGCTGCAAAAAAAGCATTCAGCCCCCTCTTGGATGTGTTTTCTTAAGTGTAGAATAACACAGCAGCAAGAATTGCAAAGTAAGAAGAGTCTTCAAAAGCAAAATTTGTAAAGGGCAAGTCCTACCTGACTAGATCATCTGACAGAATTCTTGTATGGAAAAATGAAATATTTCATTACCTTTGGTTTTCAAATATGATCTGTGAGGTGAAAGAAAAACTGGTGATTGGGACAGAGACACTACAGATGCTCCATCCTCAGCATCACACACTGCCTCTGGCTTTCTTTGGGACCTTGGATAAGTCCTTTATCCCATGAGAAAGAATATCTATTTATCTCCTCAGCAGATGTTTTGCCCTTTTAAAACCAAATGCAAATGTTGACTTGTAGGTGCTGTGAATAATCTGTTTTACATACAGCTCTGCTCATTAAAAGTTACAGGCACAGATCTGAGATTGCAGCTGTAAGAGACAGCCCTTGCCCCAGCCCCAAAGTGCATTTACTGCCCCCAGCATTATCCTTCTGTGCTTGGGAACTTGTAGCAATAAAGACTTGCTTTCTTAGGAATTCTCCTAGCAGCTGGTTGCTTATCTAAGGAAAAGTGACAGGTATGAGCATAAGCAGACACCCAGGTACTGGATGCAAATTATCAGTGGGAAAAGATTCCCTGAGGCCAGCAGTTAGGCTTGGATATAGCCTGGCCCAGAGCTGATAAGAAGCAGTTAAACCCAAGAATGCACCAGTCTGAATAAGAAAGGAAGAAATAGGCTTCATCTATTTATCCTCACTTATTTTAACTCAAGGGATAATCCAGAGGGTACCCCTGGGGCCAGGCTCAGGACCTGCAAAGCCACATCCAGGTGGTGCAGCAGGGACAGCCCATGTGCCAGAGAGCTGCTCCCTTCTGAGCCGCTTTGCAGAAAAGCCTGATGGATGCAACACTCACAAATGCAGTTCATGCTTCCAAAAGCTCAGATCTCATCCTAACTCCTCAAACCATCTCTGCAGAAAATAGAACTCAGGTTCCCAAAGCAGCTGTGTATTTGGGATCTCTCCTTGAAAAGCTGGCAATCTCCACCTGTGAATTAACTCAGCTGCTGTAGATCAGGTAAATCACTCTGCTGTGTGGCTGAACTTCTCTTATTCATGGATGACCCTTAGCTATATTTTATTTATTTATGTAGTCATCACCAATTTTACCTGACTGATTATGCCTATGAAGGACAAATATTTCTTTTGTTGTATGGTTTTGTGGGTTTCTTTGTATATTTAAAATCCATCCATTTAAAGGATAAGAAAGAAGCTTAAGCTGGTTAAGTATTAGCAGACACCAGGTTCAGGGCAGTGAATAAGCTGTGGTTTACACCATTAACACAGTACAGAGCAGAAGATTTAGTATTGGGATTTGTATTTTGCTAGTCAGAAAAATAACCAAAATAATATTTATTTCTGTTCATGGAAATTTATAGGAGCTCTGTCCCTAAGAGGAAAGATGTGCTCTATTCAGAGTTGTGCTTTTTCCCAGCCTATCTGGAAAAAAATATCTTCATGTAGGCTGTAACAATTGAAGCACAAGCTATTTATGCATTGATGGGTATTTCTGACTTGAAATATTTGACAGGCTCTATGTTAAATATCTGGTTTCAGTTTCTAAATGTCTATCTCAAAGCCTCTCTTTCCTCTGTGCCTTATGAAAAAAAAAGGCTGTAAGAAAGGAAGTGAGGAAACTTGAAAGTTAAAAACATTCTAGCAGCATGTAGGAAGCCTTCAATTGTATTAACCCTCCTTGACCTCTGATTAATGTATTGATTTTGCTATATTAATTCTATTGATCAATTAGTTTGTGTTTCCTTTAAAATGATAAATGCTTCTAGGACTTTTTAAGGAAGAAGTTGGCATTAAGGACGGAGCTCTCAAAGATACCAGAATCAGACTTGGCTAAAACTTTATTTACTTCACAATATTTGCCTCTGCAGCTATGAGGATGTGTTTAATGGGCTGAAGGTAAGAAGCAATTGCTTCAACTGTGTCTGTCTGAAGAAAATTTTGTTAGAGACCACTTTCCAAAGGCAAAAAATAAACCCCTCACCTGTCAAGAGGAGCACCAGGCTGCCTGCTGTGGTTTGTGGTGGGAAGCTCTCCTGCAGGAAGGGGCTGGCTCAGGTTGGTGCCTTTGCTGTTGAGTGTCACTGATGATGCCCAATGTGTGAGCAGGAACCCTGTGCTTCTGGAGCTGGAGCTTCTGTTGTCTGCAAGAGGGCACAGAAATGTGGGACTGAACCTCTCAGAGTCACTGAAGATCCTGCAGTGTCTTCCCTAAGAGGACAGGGCTCGGTGCTAATGCTGGATCAGGTTCTTCCCACCGAATGCTGCGATGGGGCTGAGGCTGACGGCTGCTGTTTTGGCAGGGGATGCTCCAGGTGCCAGCAGCACATTCAGGGAGCACTACAAGCTATTGCCCTTACTCTGCACACAGCCATGAGCAGGTTTAGATGTCCCTGATGGCAGCAGAGCTGGACAAAACCATTTGTCTTGTTTGCAGTGTTAATGCAATTATTTGGTTTGAGAGACACCATAAGCTCAATGGACCTTCTAGTTCACACAGTTACTGTCTCCTTGGAGCTGCTGGGCTGCCTGGAAAACAGCAGAAACTGAGCTACTGAACACCAGTAATGTGCAGCATCCCAATTCCTGCCTCCCAGGCTGGGTGGTGAAAGCCCTGGTAGTGTGCTTTGCCATCCACTGGCTCTTTACTGTAAGAATTTTTTAAACAATGAAAATGGTTCACCTCTGTAACCTGTCTGTTTAATGTGATCAGGGTAATGCTGCTGATTTTTGCAAAGTTAAGGGTAAAGCCTTGCATTGGACCTGATGGATTTCTCTGCTGTTCTTCAATAACCCTGAAAATCTGGGGGTGTAGAAACACAAGTAACTGCAATATTTTGTTACCCTTCATACAGCTGTGCTTAGTTGTTGACAACACGACTTGGGAGAAAGCAGATGGTTTTGCAGTCCAGAAAGTCTGGAATTCATTAGTGGAAATTTTCAGACGTGGGTTATTTTTCTGGAGTTTTTTAAAATTATTTTCTGGCTGAGCTACAAAAAGTCAAAACAAACAGAGCTGAAAATTCATCATGAGGGATGCTAAAGAGTTTCTTTGCTGTCTTTCATCAAAGAAGTGACTGGATAGGAAAATCACTTGAAAATTACTTTTTCCTGGTTTGCTTTACTTGTGACAGCAAACACTTTCCTGAGGAGCTGTTAAGGTCCTCTTCCAGTTACGAGGAGCTGCTCTGGAATTCAGGTTTATTTGTAGAACATCAACTAAAGCCTGCATTTTTACTAACCTCAGAAAGGAAAGGGGAGGAGACAGAGAAGTGATGTTAATTTATTCACTGAAGAATTCAAACTGTGCAGTTTTTCCCCTCCAAGGAACTTTTTCTCCTGCTCAGGAACAGAAACTGCACAGCAAATGTTAACCTGTGACTTCCTGACTCGAGACAGGAGGGGATTGGTTTGAGTTTGTTTTCTAGCGAGAGCAGACTGCAGCATTTCAATACTGCAACTGCCTGGAAGAAGATGGAGGTGGAATTTGTTTGGCAAGAGTGAAAAATTCTTTGCCTGAGTAAAAGCACAGGAGTGCTGAGCCCTCCTGAGGCAGCACCAGCCCGGCTGCTGGTCTGGCAGTGCTCTGGGCCAGGTTCTGCCTTGAGCTCTCCCTTCTCAGAGTCTCATACCTGTTTCTTCCCCTTTGTAGGTTTTTCCTCCATTCCCACCATCTAGATTTGTTGCTCTAGACTCCCCCTCTTTAGGGGGACAATGGAATTGTCTCAGCTCCTGGCAGCTTCTTTCTGGAGTGTTTTTCAAAAGATCCTGTGCTCCAAGGCTGCCCCAGCATCCACCCTTCCCTGCTATTCTACTTCCCATTATCCTTCAGACAGCAAATATTTCCTTTCTTGTTGCACTCCTCTGATGCTGAGCCCTGGGAGAGCCTGGGCTCTGGTCCAGGGCCAACAGCTTTCTGACAAGCACAAGCAACACAGTTAACAAATAATGGATGGGGCTTTGGAGAGCCTTTTCCATAAGGAAAGGGAGGTGGAGAGAGCAATCAGGCATGGGGAACCTCTCCTGCTCAAATCTTTCAGCACATGCTGGGGATCTGCTGCAAAGGATGTTTCAACACCAGCTTCTGGAAGCTGTGCTGCTTGTGAATCACGAGGTGATTTACACACACCTTAGTCTGGGAAAGCCTTTAAGCCTTAGGTAAATACAGGTTAACAAAAGTGCGTTGCCTGGGACTTCAGAAGTGTTAGGTAAACTTCTCTGGAACTGGGGGAATTGGTTGTTAAAAAAAAAAAATCAAAAATCCCTGTTTCTGCTTCTCATTTTTGGGCCTCTTGGATTTCCAAGCTGATTTAGGTGTTACCCTCCCATGCAGACAGGGAAGCAGATTTGGTGTGTCACAGCAGCCTCGAAGCAGAAGTGATGTCATAAGAAAGTTTTGCCCCAATCCAGACAGGATGATGACTCTCTCTGGTTGGACTAAGGACTAGCAAGCCCCTGGCAGCCCTCCTCTCACATCTAATATGTAGAGAAGGTGCTGCAGCTGGTTATTTAACATCTGTGCTCCTGGCACTCAGTAAACAATGTGACTAAGACACAACGAAATTGGAATTTTTTTTTTTCTGTAAACTGCAATGTGTAATTAGGCAGATGATAATCCCCCATTTCTTGGAAAAGGGAAAGGTTCCTGTTTGGGATTTTCTTAGCATGACACAGTTCAGGAGCAAACGACCTTCCACAGAATTCCCTGCAAACCTAAAGTAGCAAATTTCTGGTCCTTGGTGCCAAGGATGCTGGTTCTTGTGAACTGCCATGCTTCCTGTTGGTTTCCAGCGTGGAAATTCTTGTTGTAACTGCAGTGGCAGATGCAGGACAGACTGTGAAGCTGTTTCTTCTGCCTTCTTTTACTGCTGCTTTTGGTAAATGAACTCAGAAGATATGTGATATAAAATACAGTGGTTCCTTATTTGAAAATTTTTCATGAACTTATGATATTTTTAGCACATCTAAGTTAAAACTGCATTCATTTAGGTTGCTAGAAGCAATTTCAATTTTTCATGATAGGTGGATTCATAAACGTGGAGACTAATGTTAAATGTTGTTAAATGAGTTAATTTAAAATGTATTTAAGCTGTATTATAACAACATGTCCAAGCTTTGAGCCTGGACTGACAGGATTGCATTCAGATCTCCCTTGGCTTCAGCAAGGCTGTGCCTGTAGCTGTACAAGCACCAGTTTAAACCATTGCTATGGTTAGAAGACTTTAGCAACACTTCCTTCCAAAACATGGGCAGAACTGTTGTAGGCTGCAAGGAGAGAGGAGGCTTGTGGCCATTCCAGCCCTGCTGCAGGACCCCGAGGTTACTGCCTTGATGCAGAGTTGATGTCCTGCAACTCGATCATCTGAGGGGGGTGGAGGAGAGCCCAGTGCCTGCAGCTGTACAAATAAGGGATTTAGCTGCTTGGGTTTCAAGTTTGCCAGCCAGTTTTGGTCAACTGAGTTGAAAACTGACTGTCTTTGCTGTCAAAATGTACAGCACAAAAAAAAAAAAGGTTTCAGACTTGAATTGAAATGAGATGTTTTGACTAGGGCAGAATATTTTTAAGAGTAAATCCCTTCATTTTAAGATGCAACTCAAATACAGAAAACAGATATATCTATTCCTCTTTAGTTTTCTAGCAAATTTCTCTAACTTGCTCCCCCAACTCTTCTTTAAATTTTTGTCCAAGTTACCATGAGTTAGTATTTTTCCTCTTTAGATTGTAGAAACAATAGGAAACATTTAAGAAGCACATGCTCAGTTTCAGCACACAACTCAAAGAAGCACAGTTAAAATAAAGAATCAAAACCATCATCTTGTCTCCCACTTGCCCAGATAAAATGATGAGGTAAACTGTAGGTTTACGAAAAGCAGAAAACTCAGTTTTGAAGCAAAACATTGTCCTCAACTTACCCCATGTGGTATGTTCAGACCAAAGTACCCAGAGCCCAATGACAATACCACAGGAACTTCATTTGCCAAAGGCAACTTTGCAATGCAAGAGCATAAACACCCCCACAGGGATGCCATCCTTTCATGCATCTCATGGGATACTCTAAACATGAAGTTCTAAATCCATTTAGTAACTGGAGCTATTAGGACTAGATAGAGACCATCTGAGTAAGGGAAACCAAAAGAAGATTTCTAATTTTACTGTAATACAAAAGTCCTGTGCTTAATAGAGGAAAACTATATTTAAAACCAAAAAAGAAAAAAAAAAAACAAAAAAAGAGAAAATACATGGAATTTTTACTGGCAGTAAAACAGTGCAATTCATAGCTTGGTTATGAGAGCTGTTTCACTGTGTAGTTGGCAGAAGCTGTCAGGACAGATTTGCTCTGCAGCCCGAGGGGCAGTGGCAGCAGAGGAGGTGCTGTGGGATGTGCACTTGAGCTGACACCGTGGGGGAGCTGCCATTTCACTGCACAACTTTTCCTCCATTCCAGGCTCACTTAAGGATAACATCCTGCCCACTTTCACAGGTTGTACAGCACTGTTTCTGTTAATTATCAACTTGTGACTTCTACTCAGTGGTCTCTATTGCCCTGTTCTGCAGCAATGCTGTGTGTGTAGTAAACAAACAGATGCTCTGCATTTTTTTTAGGTGCTTCCTAATCTCTAGTACAGAGGAACTGCACAAAAACTGAACTGGTTTTGCATATGGCTGGTGATAGAAAAGTTATCTTGGAATCCCCTGTGTGCAATATCTATATTTCTACCAATGCTGATGGGCCCAAACCTGATTTTGACAACTGGTAGATTATGGCAGATCTAATAACCCCAAACTCTGGAAACAGAGACGTAGATGAGTCATTAATTGTCAGTGAAAGAAAATGACTGCTTCTATTTAAGCAGAGTTAATGCTATTTTTCTTTGAATAAGCTGCCAAAAGAACAAGATCACAAGCTGTTAGAAAAATAACTTGAAGAAGCTGTAGCTGTGATTTGTGTCAAACTCAGAAGGAGAAATATAGAATCTGTAGGCAAGAGCAGACATCATCAGAATAGCTGTGACTCTGGGACAGAAAATAACCCACCTGTGAGAAGAGTTTTGTTCAATACTGTATCAGCTGCTAAACAACAGCATCACATATCTATCATAATTGGTTTTTATTTATTAAAGCTGGGGAATGCCTGGTTACCTGTGTTTGGACTTAAGGTACGTTACTTTCACCCTCCTCTAAAATAAATTGTAGCACTGAAACTGCAGTGTTAAATACACTAGTCCTAAAAAAAATACTGTTGTAGCTTGATCTGGCTCCCCCCATTTATTTATTTTAATCACAAATGGGAGAAAAGGGGGAAGAGGTGGTGTTTAAGTTCCCAGTATGCAGTCCTTTCGTGCCTATCTCAACTAGAAGGAAGTGATAGGGACAGATTAGGATTTGGGGATAGGGACAGATTAGGATTTGGGGATAGGGATAGATAAAACAAATAGATTTGAATGTGTGAGGTAAAGCCAGATGCATGTGCTTATATGGGCTGCTTTTAGAAACTCAGATGTGTTTTCTTTCAGCCTAGAGCTGCTGATAACTGGAGCTGTTTGGAAGTACCTCCCATTGCCAGCACCTTGCCTCCCTCCAGCTCATTCCAGCTGCTGCTGTAGCAGCTTCCTGCTGGGCACTGGTGACAGAAGCAATGTTAGGGGTGAGACAGTGGAGAAAATTGGACTGTTACTCAGCCTGGCTTTGGGGACAGTATAGATATGTGTTCTGCAAAACAACTGGGATTTATTCACAAAATCAGAAGCTTCTTGCCAGAGAGCTCTTTAAAGGGCAACCCAGAGGGCAGCCAGCAGCAAAACCATTTTCTAGCTTCAGAGGTGTTGTTCTCAAGGGCCAGCATAAATCCTTGAAGCATTAAAGCTGTGAAAACAAATTGAGAGAAGAATGGAATGAAGTTGTTCTTACCAAAATGGCAAGGCAGGTTCGTATGCTTAGAAATAAAATTACCCAGAGCAGTGCAGAAGTTACACCTCACCCTGCTCTGCTCCGTGGTGCTGAGTGAGCCAGAGCAGCTGGGGGAGAGCAGAATCATTGCCCACGGGGGCTGGCTGCTGCCAGGAGGGCTCTGCAGGAACTGGGGAAGGAGAGTGAGGCTTTCCTTCAGTGGAGGACAAAGAGGTGATGCTGTGGCCTGTGTGGGGTGTGATGGAGCTCTTTGGGCCATAGGGAGGAGCTGCAGCAGCTTTTTGGTTCTCTGACCAGTTCCTTGCTCAAACACCTTCAGCCAAGCCATGTTTTGGTGCATCACTGGAGAGAATTCTCTTCTTGCAATGCTTTTTTCATCTTTGGATTTTAAGCTTCTTGACTTCTCACATGGGCATGCTTTCTGCAGCTATTGTAAGTAGCTAGCTTTGCTCCCTCCAACCCCATGTAAACTGAGAGAATCCTGAATTTATGAAAAATAATGAGTAGATGGACCTGATCCCCACAAATGGGGCAGGGGAGGGCAGGTATGCAGATATCTGTTTTAGTCGGTCAGCATTTCTCACTTTTGACCTGAAGGACCACACAATATGCTGAGAAAACTAAAATCCAGCACTGAAAGCTGGTTTGCTTGAAAAATCTACAGACTTTTCCAATAATTTATTTTTCTCTCTGACACTTGCCATCAATTTATTTGCAGCTCCTGTTATGAGGAATTTACATCAAAACCTCAGGAAACCACTTAATGCTTTTTAAAACACAATGCTTTAGATGAGTTATTACTAAATGTGCCTTTGTGTTTTTTAAAGTATTTAAGATCTAGTTAATTACTGGGTTGGTTTTACATTACACATGCTCCTCACGACTCTCAGCTGAAAAGCCATCACTGAATTAAATCATGGTTACTTATCCTCAGTCATAGGTATGATGCTGACTCACATCAATGTGTAACTCCTCCTACCACACATAATTTTTATAATTTCAAAGTCCACTGTTCAACAGTGACAAATGACAATTAACTCTCCTTGTTCTCAAATTAAAAGCTGTTAATTACGATTTGGTACTTTTAAACTGAAAATACCAATGCCTTAGCCCTACACAGATCCTAGGTGAGCAGCTAGTTTACACCTCCACTGAGAGAACCATCAAAATTACAAACATTTTTTCCCTCTCTTTTGAACCTCTCAGCAGAAGAAAGGTGTTGCTGTTTCCACTTCAAAAGCACTGCTGATTGTTTTCCAAACTCGCTGTGGAGCTGAGATGGATGCAGAGGGTGTCCTGAAGCTCAGCCTGACCTTCTTCATATGCTAGCAAGGAGAGCACTTCATTTCTATATTTTCTGCTGGTGAAATTCAGCTTCACTGGAGTGACTCCTGGTTAACAGCAGTCATCTTTATCAGACTGGGAAGAAATCAGAGAGATCCAGACCAAGGTGTCAGCCCAAACATTCTTGAGAGCCTTCGTAGGGAATAACACTGTCCTGTTTTGTTAAAATGAAAGTGATGGTGATGAGAATGTTCAGAATTTGTCCATGTTTTAAATATTTTTTATTTGGAGTAATACATAAAAATTGCAGAAGTGCAGAAGCCTAGTTGTGGGAATGATGATCTGTAACGTACAACTGCTGTTTTTAGGCTCTTAAATTCCACATTCTGAAGCAAGAAATCGTTGAATATATGTATGTTAAATATATGTAATATATAAATATATACTATAAACGAAATATATATAATATAAACTAAAATAATGGATTTCATTGTTAATATAAGAACTTGTGCTGTGCATTCTAGTATGAATCTAGAGACAGGCTACTAGCTCTCTTGTAACCACTCAAACAGCAGCTCGAAAAGGCAATTTAAAAGGAGTTTTATAACCCAGTCATAATCATGGAAGTGCTGGAGGTGGAAGGGACTGCCATTTGGTCACCCCTTGTCCTTCACACCACACACAGGTCACTCAGTGGTGACTTACAGGACAGGGTCTATTCCAGTGGTGTCACCAGGGAAAGGGCCATAAGCCAACCTCTGGGGGCTGTTCATTGCATAACTGCTCCTCCTAATTTTTTCCTGATATTTATCACAGTTCTTCCCTTTTGCACTTCACATCCACTACTTTTTTCCTGCTCTGTTTACTAATGAAAGGGATTTGGCCCTTTCACTCCCTGGGACAAGGGAACTTAGTGAAACTCCTCACTAGGAAATTCGGTCCCCATGGGTGTCAAGGAACAGAACAAGGTATTCAGAGATGTAGCTGGACCTCTTGAGTATGCAAATGCAGTTTGAAATAGCTGTCCTTAAAATGCTGATGGCTGCTTTTCAGGGCAGATCATAAATGCTGTGAGAACTAGTACCTGTATTAGGCTCAGAGGGAGCCTAAACATAAACCCCTCCTCTTTCCAGCCACATGCTCCATGATTTTCATTGTCCCTCACCTTTGCCTATTGGTGCCCCAGGCAAATTCCTCATTACCTGACACTAAAACAGTGATACAGTGATCTCCATTCTGTACCCCACTGTTTCCTACTTCTATTTTTGATCACTTGTGTAAAGACAGAAAAAAAAGTGGAAGGGGTAGCTGGGCAAAAATTCCTGATCCTTTGGATGCCCCTTCAGGTTTGTGTTCAGACCTTAGTGGGAAGTTGCACCCCTTGACCTCCTTATTGCTCATCAGTTGCCTGTCTCTTATGACAGGAAAATTGAAACCTTTAATTTACAAACTCTCTGTCGAAACTGCTCTGGTTTGTTTTGGTTTTTTTAATGGTCTTGTGAGAAGAGCACTTTTCCAGAGTATGGCAGAATTTCTGGATCCTTATTATGTTGAATACAGTAGATGATACTTTCAAATATTTTGGCTTTTAGAGTTTAAGAAGTTGTGAGATGGGAACAGTTTGATCATCCCATCTGAGTGCAGTAAAATGTGTCCTTCAAGCCAAACAAACCCACCAGTAAAAAAAAAATTAGTGTCCTGTCTAATGCACTTCCAAAAAGTCATGAAAAAGCCAAATGGCATCAGGCAGATGCATCTGGGAAGTGCTGACTGATAAGTTATCAAGGTAATGCATTAACCACTAATTAATGCAGTTCTTCCTAGCAGTTGAATCTCATTTTGTTTAGTTTTCTCCCTGGGAATGTCACATGGAAACACGAAATGTCTTGCATGAGTGGAATTTTGGGCTCTAACTCGTGATCTTTGGCAATTAGTACTGCAGTGATGTTAAAAAAAAGTGTTTTCCTACTGTCTGCATCACTCATTAGTTAAAATGCTCCACAAGGAGCAAATAAGAAGTTTTCCTTTATTGTATATAATTTAATATAAATAGCAATGCTACTCAACACATAGAGCTGCAATTAGGAATGTCCCTCTTCACTCAGGCTGGGCTGGGGGAAACAAGATCAGAGGTGACTTTAGAGGAGGAGCAGTTACCTAAACAGAGAAGAAAAACTGGAATGGAGTGTCAAAATGACTTGCCTGATGTCACATGGCAGGTCAGTTACAGAGCTGGGACTGCAATGGTGACAAAACATGGACCTGTCTGGTCTTATTCTGGGAGACTGGGGGAAGGAAAATAATAGTAGTTTTTAAGGAGCACGGTGTGCATAGCTGTCCACACATTAAGTGAAAAATACACTTAATTTATCCCTTTTTATAAACTAATTTAAAAGAGAATTTAAACGCTTTTAATTTTATGACCTGAAAATATTTTAAATCTAGTTTTTTACTTTAAAATTGAGACAAAGTTTCTCTTTCTTAAAGTGGCACAAAAAGGTTGGTTTTTCTTGTAACTGAAATGTTAATGTTCCAATCTTTATCCTTCATTCAACTTCTCCATCAAACAAAAAGTGACAATGTTTGAGGGAATCATTACTTTAGGTAAAAAAAGACCTGCAAAATAAATTCAAGAGGGAAAGAGCCATTAAATTCTAGCTTAAATAAGACATCTCACACTTGAATTTCAAGAACTCTATGAGATAACTAGGATCATGTCTATAAAATATTTTGGTACTTTTCAATAAGGAAGAAAAAACTGTTTCATGAAACTTTGCATATTTTTAAAAGTCATGTTTGTTCGAATAATGGCTTCAGCTGTTCTGTGTATGGTCAGTCCAAGTGTGCTGCAAGGCACTCACTTTAAAAGCCACCATTCATTCCTTTGGTTTGGAGGAGCTCTCTGAGATGAGAAGAGTTCCTTTCGAAGAAGATAAAGCTCAAGGTTCTGCATGGACCATGTCTGCAGACCTGACCCCACGCCAGGGGCTGTGGCCTTCCTCCTCTTTGCAGTGCCTGCCCCCAGGAGAGAGCCTGGACCAGGAGGTAGAGGCTGGACAAGGCTCCTGGAGCAGTTTCTTTCTTGCCAAGTACATGGAAGAGACCACAGAGGCTGAGCAGGAGTTGAGGCTCTCCCTCAGGTGAGCTAAGTGCTCCTGGTGCTGCTTGTGCAGGTGCCGTTGGCTGCTAAGTGTGTCTGTCAATTCTTGTGGCTGGAGGAGAGGGGACACCTTCCCCTGCCCAGCTCCACGAGGGGCTGCCCTGGCAGGATGGACCTGTCCTGCTCCTTCATGGCACTGCGAGGTGGAAAACCAGAATCAGTGTACAAAGACTGCTCCTTGCGCTGCCCATGGTCACACAGCCAGGTCTCTCCGGGGTTCCTGTCATTCTGAAAATCCCTGAGAAGGCCTGAGGTGGACATGGGATTCATCCTGTCTTGACGTGACTAGACGATGTAGCCTAGACCTGTGCCAGAGAAGGTTGAAGTCAGACACCAGGTAGAATTTCTACAAGGAAAGGATTGCCAAGCATTGGAACGGGCTGCCCGGAGGTGGTGGAGTCCCTATCCCTGGAGGTGTTGAAGAAACGATTGGATGTGACTTTTAGTGCTCTGTTTGACCAGGTGTGATCGGTCAAAGGCTGGACTTGGTGATCTGGAGGGTCTTTCCCAAGCTTAATGGCTCTGTGACTCGCTGAGCGCGGAGCTCGGCACGCCCGGGCAGGGCAGGGCTCGCCTCGGTCCCGCCGGGCTCTGTCGCTTCGCTGGGTTCCGTCCCTTCCCTGGGCTCTGTCCCCTCCCTGGGCTCTGCCCCCGCCGGGCTCTGCCCCCCCCCCGCTCTGT
>VXBC01011365.1:1002013-1119466 GCA_013399945.1 Ploceus nigricollis
GTCCCCTCCCTGGGCTCTGTCCTCTCCCTGGGCTGTGCCCCGCCGGGCTCTGTCCCCGCGGGGCCCCGGGCAGGGGGCGGGCGGAGGCAGGCCCGGCCCGGCCCTATAACCGGAGCTATAAGAGCCGCAGGCAGCGGGGCCGGCCCGGCGTCAGCCGCGTTTGCCGGGAGCGGGAGGGACCGTGCGCTGCCACCATGTGCGGTGAGTGACGGAGCGCGGGCTGAGCCCGGCCAGCAAGGGACAAGGGCGGCTTTGTCCCCGAGCCCAGCGGTGTCGCGGCTGCGGGTTCGCTCGGGACTGGCCCCGCTGCATCCTTTTGGGGGTGGGAAGGACAGGGAGTGCCTGGCAGGTGAACCTGAAGCCCCTCCGCCCGCCCCTTCTCCCGAGGAGAGGCGATCGCCGTTCGGTTCCTCCCTCCCCGAGCCCCCCGTGCCTGGCGGCGTGTCTCCGGGGCTTGGGATGGAAATCGTCCCGTTCCCACCGCCCGGCTGCCCCGGGGTGCCCGGGGTGCGTGGTTAACCTCTGCTCCTGGTCCCGCTGCCTCTGATGCACGGGATGCGCTGGGCTCTGTCTTTCCTGATCCGGGACTAGGGATTGATTAATCGTGGCTCACTTCCGAGCTGCAGCGATAAGGGAGAGTTTGTGGTTTTCAAACAAAGGCAGTGAAAGAGCTTAATTCTTAGCTGTTGTGAGTTTGTTCACTTCATTTTTTCTAATAAAGATGAGATGGTAAAGATAATTCCTACAGCGTGTACACAATGGCTTAGATGTGCTTCGACTCAGATGGAAATCAAAGTGTGGGTTCCGAAGCTGCTAACGCGATTGTATTTGGTTATGGAGGAAAGTTTAGTGAAACTTTGCCAATCTGTCCCTGACATCTCCTCTCAGGTCTGATGAAAGTAGAAAAATTTGCACTTGTACTTCTTAGTCGTCATCAACAAAACCTCTATTGTGGGATGCAGACTGAAAGTGAGTTGAATTACTGCTCCCAAAATTGTAGTTTCTGAATTAGGGATCTTTTCCTTGCCTTCACACCCTTTTTAATTGTAACCTCAGAAAGAGCGAGGAGCTCAGGAATCCTCTGTCACCTGAATGGAAACACGAGGTGATATTGTTTCAGCTCCTATTGTTTGAGCACCTACGTGACAGATCATTATCAATGAGGCAAACTCGGTGCCTTCTAAACAAAACCCCTCCAGGTGAGAGACCTGGCTTAGTGCCTGAGCCACCTGGAGTATTCACGGCAAGGAATATCAAAAACTTTGCATGTCTGGGCTGTGTATTGATTGGGAAGTGAGGGTGTTAACAGTGTTCAAGGAGTTCCGTAGAACATCCAACTTGGGGTGGAGCAAGTGACTCAGTATGAAATGGCAAAGAGCAGCAGTTCATGAAGGGTGAGTGAGAACAGAGCTAGGTTTTTTCCCATCAGCATTTAGAAACCTTTTATATTACATTTGTTTTAATGAAAGATATCCCTCAGCCTGCTATGCTGATCTCTGTAGGGAGTGTAGGAGTTCTAGAGACTCTTGGAAACAACCAGTAGTTTCCAAATTACTTTTTTGTTGTTGTTTTTATTTTTTCATATCTTTCCAGGTTTAACTGCTGATAATGGACCCTATTGTGTTTTCTTTGGCTTCAGGTAGCACGTGAAGATTTATAGCCCTTAGTGTATGTTTTGAAAATACACAGGTCATAAATTCTGCTATAAACATGCTCGTAAGGAAGCAAAGTCGAGATGTTATCATTCTCACACGTAAGACAGTATAGCCAAGTATTCAAGCAAAAGTATTCAGGGTTTAAAAAACAGTCAAGATGCACTTAAACTGATGACTTCTTTTAAATCAAAGTTAATTTCATCAGGATATGAAGTTGAGACTTTTTCAAAGCTAAGTTTCTGGCATCAACAATGTGCTTAGATGTATCCTTTTATTTTTCAAAAAGTAAATAATTTTTCTCAAACTTCAAGTATAGGCTGCCCCCTTCTTGATTTTGGTGAAGTCTTGCAATTGCAAGAGTTCTTGTGGAATTTTCCCACAAAAAATACTCAATTTACTTTTCTTCCTTTTGATGCTCTGCTTGTAATCCTGAAAGGTGAATCTAAAGTCTTGATATACATGTAAAGGGAGAGCCTTGCTTTCAGTGTCTGCAAGTGATTGAAACTGGTTTTAGTAATGTTTTAGCAACCTTCTCTTTCTGTTTTTAGTATCTGCTTCTAAAGGTAAGCCATACATGATTGACCTAGTTCATCCTTCTAAGCAAACTGTGATTATGGAAACTTATAAACTAAATTTAACATTCAGATCAAGAGGACAATGTCCTAGTAAAACACTTCTTGGGTGCTTTTTCCTGGATTTTATGTTTTTGAGTCTTCTTAAGGAAGCAAGATCTGGAAATGGCATCTAATACCTTGGGGAGGCCATCATAAAGGAACTTGTTAGCATCACAAAACTCTTATCATAAGATGATTCAACTGAGATTCAGTCATACTGGTGTGCTTCCAGAAAGAATTAAGATACAAGGAGTCTTTATCAGGAGTTGTTTCTACATGAGTTGAGTAATGTGCTTTAAATCTGGCCAAAATGATGACTGAGGAGGGAAAAAATACGTGAGTGGATAAATCATGAAACAGAAACGTACTAGAGAAAGTGTTACTCTCAGTGCTTAGAGTAAGATTTATTTACCTTAACTGGAAGAGTTTATAAAATGTTCTTTGAAGTCAGGCTGCAGCTATTGTTTTCATTTTAAATGGCCTCTGGTGACTTCTGCATCTTCTAATGCACGTGTGTGGAAGTGCAGCTCCAATTCCCTGGAAACAAGGATCTTTTTAACAATTGTAGCACACTGGTAGCATTGTAAGGATGGTCCCAGAGGAAGGTTTTTCCTGGAGCTCTGTGTAGTGAAAGATGCCACATGGAATATACAAGGATATTGAGGCTTAAATTCATTGTGAAATCTGGCCTAGAAAGTAGAGCTGGATCTGAAATGAGGTGTGGCAATGTTTTGGAATGATGTTGAGAAATTCATATTGAAGAAATTGAAGAATGCTGCTTTTGAGGTTCGTGGTTAGTGCCAAAGAACGGTAAATATCTGTCTGGAAAAATGATCAACAGGATCTCAGTCTAAAGTGACTGCTTATAACCAGAGGCATTCTTTTTCAAAGCATCCATGAAGAACAGTATTAAGCAGTTCAAATTCCCAAATACCTCCTTAAATGCAACTATTGTCTTAATGTCTCTATTAATGTTGGATGTGCTAGAAATAATTAGACTGAGCTCCTCATAAATCTGACTTCTGAAGCAGAAAAGTATTATCCACCTTTTAATCTTTCCAAAATAAATTCAGAGGCACATGCAATACTCTCTTTGTCTCACTGTCAAATCAACAGTATTAATGTCTTATAAACCAGTGGAGTAACCAAATTCACAGTAATATTTATAAGGGAGATTTATTGGTGTATCATTATAACAGCTTCTTCACTATGGCCATTTACAGTTCAAAAGCCTTAATTGAGGGGGAAGAGGGTGTTAAATTTCAAACAAAGGCTTTCTCTATGTAAAACACTTGTCTGAACTGCTTATCTGTAGAGCTCTTAAAGTCTGGGTTTTTTTCTAACTGTAGTCTCCAGTTCTGACTTGTTGCTCGGAGAAACTGTTGAAACAGCGAAATTAGTTGTTTCTGTTTTATTGGGGTACAGATTTGCAAGAGTTAATGAAAGGGCCTAACGTATCCATATAAATACCAGAGTCGCAGGAAGAGCAGTAGGTAGAGAAAAGGAATGGCTGTGTTTTCCTTTGCAGGTGACTCTTTTATTACACCTTTTCTAAAGATAAAACAACATCCCCAACACCCTTCTAATTAAAAAATGCCTGTGTACTTCCAAAAAAAAAAATAAAAAATTAGGGTGGGGGAACCAAGACCCAAACTAAAAAAAGCCTCTTCCTTGTCGATGACTGGTCTATTCAGGAGGAGAGGGATCAGGGAGTGAGTTCAGGGCTCTCGCTGCGATGCCCCGGAGGAGCTGAAGGGGCACGCACGGGGCTCTTGTGCCCGCCTGGCTTTGGGATTGTGCTGAGGCAGCGCAGGGGAGTGCTCGTGTTGTGGGTGACCCTGTTTTGTACCTTCTGTTTCTTTCTTTTGTTGTCCTACCCTATTGACTTCTGCCCTTTCCTGGTGTTTGCTTCTCCGTTCTCATTCTGCTGAAGTGGCTGCTGCATGCAGGATTAAGCTGGAGCCTTTCAGAAATAGATGTTGTGCTTCGTACCTACCCATGGGTATTTAAGGCCATGACTTGGATTACAAAAGTCTCCTTGTGTTAGTGCTGGTGAATATATTCCTTCTTTGAATGCCTGGATATGAAATAGATCACAATGTTCCCATTTTCAGCTGTGGTTTTCGTGAAAAGTAGAGTTTTTTTAACCTCTCCTAACTTTTAACTCTTGGTGGGTAACATGAGGAGAGTGAAACTTGCCAGTAAAGTTTGTGTTATGTGTTGAAATTAGGCTTCTGAGTCCTTTATTGTACTTGAATTCTTTCCATTTCTAAATGCATTAGAAGAAATTGTACTAAACAGGAGGTTGGATGCCCCTAGAACTTCTCCCTGACACTAGTTTTAAAGACTTTCAAATTGAGTCTGAAGTGATGCAAATTTTTAAAATAACCTCTTTGCTTCTTTTCCCCCCTCCTTCCCCCTTTCTCTTTAAACAGGAATTTTTGCTTATCTAAACTACAGAGTGCCTCGCACTAGGAAGGAAATATATGAAACCCTGATAAAAGGATTACAGAGACTGGAATACAGAGGATATGACTCTGCAGGTATGTTAACCAACTCAACGAATTCATTTTAGCAACCAATAGCTCAATCCATGACTTCTGGGTACTTTCAGTGTCTGGCCTCTTGGATTTTTCTTTCTTTATTCTACAGATTAACAGATCAGAACTAATTAGCTTGATTCTTGGAAAGCTACAGCTTTCCTCAGGACTTAAAATTGGGTGTTTAGCTCTGTAATTAGATGGTTGAGGTTAGTACATGTAAGCAAAACAAACAGGGTGTGGGAAAAGATCTCTATACAGGGCCATGTAGTTTGTACCTCAGCCTTTTTTGTGTATGTGAATCACAGTGAAGAATGGGGAAGATTAAACTTGTCTTAAATTTGAGTTGGCTCATTTCATCAGGCAAAATATTTCAGTCTGTTGTCAAATACAATGAGATGGCTCATGTATGTTTTAATCTGTGCAGTGGATATAGACTTGATGTGGTTTCATTTGCACATGCACAGGTCTAGCAACAGACTTCAATTATAACCCTTTAAAGGGTAATTTAAAAATACTAATTTCAGTGGTGTGTGCCTGTGTGTATTTTCTCAGCCTTTTCCTCATTCTAATGTATTTCATGCTTTAAATAACACTTATGACTGTGTCCTGTGCTGTAGGAGTGGCAATTGATGGAAATAATAATCAAGATAAAGAAAGATTCATCAAACTGGTTAAGAAAAGAGGAAAAGTAAAGGCCCTGGAAGAAGAGTTGTACAGTAAGTGTTAAAAATCACCCCTTTACTTTGGCCTCCCAGTCAGATACCATCTGCATCTCAGCAGAAAGTCAGACCATAAAATTGCAGTTACGATTTTGCATCAGCAATAACTGCATTGGAAAATCCAAGCAGCTAAATGTTTTGTGCCTTTCAAATATGCACTTAAAAAGCAAGCTGATCTTCAGATCTAGCACTGTGAAATTGTCAGTCTCTTCTCCCTTCTTTTGGTTGCTCCTTTGTTCAAAACCTGGGCTCCTTTGGCTCTTTACTCATGTGATTTCTGTGCTGCATGGCTGAAATGCTGAAACATGCACTCTGACAGAATTTATGACCATTTAAGCAGCTGGCTGTCGTCACAATCTGCTTTATGCAGTGCTTCCATCTGTGGAAGGCTGAAGTTCTGTTTTAATACGTTTACATTATAATTTGTAGTAATGGGGTCTGTTAGCCTATTAGTATTGGCTGAAAATGCTCATGTCTTGGCAAACAAGGTTTTAATCACAGTACCTTGAACTTTCTGAAGTGTAATGTCAAGAAAGCAAATGGTTAAAAAAAACAAAAGCAGAAGATAGCTTTTAGATTTTTGCCTGTAGGAATTGTCTTGTGTTTTACTAATCATGTGTATGTGAGAGAGAGAGAGAGAGGGAGAGAGGCAATATTAATTATTCAGTAAACTGAATTTCTCCTGTATAGAACAAGATGACCTGGATTCAAAAACAGATTTTGAAACACATTTTGGAATTGCTCATACTCGCTGGGCGACCCACGGAGTACCAAGTGCAATAAACAGTCACCCTCAGAGATCAGATAAAAGGAATGGTATGTAATCTCTGCAGCACTGAACCACACAAATCTGAAATGATTCAATCCACAGAGCACATATGTTCTTACTAGTGTTATGGTATCTATTTTTTATAGTAGGGCTAAGCTGTTGTCATTCTATTTAGCTCAGACACTTTTAAAATTAAATAGCCTCTTTTCAGGCTAAAGTAATATTAAAAATTAATGAGATCTGTTCTCTGAAAATTGCAAGTTAATCGAAGTAGAACATTCTTGCTTTGAAAGGTAAGACTGAAAATATGAATGTGTCAATATTGCCTGGTCCAGAAAAGGGAGATCTCAGATCATTCTTTACTTGAGATGGCTTGGTGCTCTACTAGGTGTAGTTTAGAACCCTCTCAATAATTTGGAACTGCCTTTGTACACTTTCAGAATTTGTAAGCTTCTGCTTGCAGTTGTCCATGTTGTGATAAACTGCAGGTCTGAAAGCTATAGCAGGTGGTTTCAAGTGTACTTCTAAGCTTTTTTCCCCCTTGTAATTTTGTGTTCTGAATTAAATATCTTAATTTTTTGTTGCTCATGAATATATATATATTTTTTTTTCTCTTAGAGTTTGTTGTCATCCATAATGGAATCATCACAAACTATAAGGACCTGAGAAAATTTCTGGTGAGTCTGTGGCAACTCAATTCTAAAACTAGAAAGTTAATACTCCCCCAAACTACTATCAGGTCATTCACGACTTTGGTGGAACATGAATTCAAGTTTCTTGATACCATCTATAAAAAAAGCTGTGTGAAAGGATCTGCCTAATAATGATACTCAGGAGCTGGTGAAGTGCAATATGCTCCTGTGATCCTAAATGCAAAGTATTTATGAGTAGAGTAGCAGTTTGTGCTGAGATTCTCTGAGAGGGTGTGTGGAGTGGGCTCCCTCCTGTCTCTTGCTGCTTCACAGATGCCAAACAAGTCTTACTATGGGTCTTATTCCAGCATTTCCCAAATCCTATCTATGACATGATAAGTCCTTGTATTTTATCTGGTGATTTACACCCACTGGTCCAATGTAGTGCTCTGAGCTCTGACTGCAGTTTCTGGTGGGAGGCAGCTGAGAGGCTCTTCAGTGTTTGTTGCCTGAGGATGGACACAATTTTTACTCTTCTATATGATATTTCAGGAGAGCAAAGGATATGAATTTGAATCTGAAACAGATACAGAAACAATCCCCAAATTGATCAAATACATGTATGACAACAGAGAGAGTGAAGAGACCAGTTTTTCAGCCTTGGTAGAGAGAGTTATTCAACAGCTGGTAAGTGGGAAATTACTTTTTTTCCCCTGTACAAGAGTATAAGCTATTTGTGGGGTTCCTTAGCATCCTGCCTTGTGCATTTAGATCCTCTGCAGGAGTTCTTAGAAGGTGCTGAAAATAACACTCTTAGGCTTCTAAATAATGCTTAATAGACCAAGAAATGAGATTAAAATTTTGGAGACTTCAAAGGCTTTTCACTGTTAAATCTTTAAATTGCAGTAGCAGCGGGTTTTGTTTGTTGAGTTTTTTGTCTTGTTTTGTTTTTAGCAAGAAGTTAACACAGCTTGTTAATGAAGCAGTTTTTTTAAAAAGTAATAGGAGCCTCTGGGGGTTAAAATCTCACATAAATGACAGTGTGTTCCTAGAGGTTATTCTGATCATGTTGAAACACTGCTGTGATTCAAGTTTGGCCAATGCCTTGGCTCTCCTATTTGGAAATAGATCTAACAAGCTGGACTGGTTTCTAAACTGTAAAGTGGGAATCTACTGTTACTCAGTATGTGAATGCTTAAAAACTTTGATAGATGCATTGCAAACTTGGAGAAAGCTGGCTTTGTTTCCTCCCCAGTCTCCGGGCAGATGTTTTCCCTCCCCTTCCTGCAGTTTCTGACGCTCTTTTCACCTCCCTGTCTCCTCTTTAAAGCAGCTCTGTAGGATTCCTTGGAGCAGGCTGGAATCCACACCAAGGCAAGGCCTGTGTGGGTCAAGAGGGAGCAGCCCCAGAGCTGAGGGGAAGGGAGGCTTCACCTGACCCCAGAACAGGGGCAGAGCGCTCAGAGTGGAGCCCTGGGAGAGACGGGAATGTCACCATCTCTGTCCTGCTGGCAGGGTGGGGAGCCTTGGCTCCTGCTTTGGGAATCCTCCTCCAGGAGTTTGCCAGCTGTGTTAATACTGTAGAGTTGTTTCTGGTTTTTTTTTTTCCCTGGTGTTGTGGATTTTTTATGTGTTTTGTTTTTGAAATACATTGAGAATTTGCTGCTTGAACTAGAAATAGTAACTCCAGGTTTTTAGTTGAAACTGCATGATAATGCACTCCAAGTAAAATTCTGATTGAAGGTCTTACTGAGAGTAAATGTCTCACAATCTTCATGTTGATTATGAGTAGCATCTCTGACATTTTCATAACCTTTGCATTCAAGTTTATTGTTTTTATTTATAAAGAGAGGCTGAGTGCTCACTTCCTGATCTTTCAGCTGTTGCACCGTTAATGTGCGTGTGAGCTTGTTCTGCTCCATGGCCAATTCCTTTAAAGGTGCAGTCTGCCCTCCAGGAAGAGACTCCTGATAGCAGCTCCTTCAGTGCCTCTTCAGAGAGGGGCCCCAGTTTAATGAGATGCAACTATTTGAGATAAGTTGTTTAGGATCTTTTTTTTTCTCCTTTGTATTCATGGTTTCCAGGAAGGTGCTTTTGCATTGGTTTTCAAGAGCATCCATTACCCAGGTGAAGCTGTTGCTACCAGGTTAGTAAAAGTCCATTTTATACATAATGCATGCTTTTTATTAGGTTAAAAAAAAAAAGCCAGCCTCTTAAAGATACTAAAATATTGATGTTTAAAGTGCTTAATTAACCAAAATCAGTGAGTCAATAAAGAATCTCAGTGTATCTTGTGCTTCTAAATTTGTATTAAGAGCATGCTAACATTTTTTGTATATCAAAAAGGGGAGAGGGAAGGGATATTTTTCAGTTTTAGTTCCCATTGAGTAAAGACTGAGATAAGTATATTCATGTTGGCTGAAAGACCATCATAGTAACAGCTTATACAAATAGTGTTCTGTAGCTGTCATAGCATTTATGGTGTCTTTCTGTGTTAAGTTCTACTTTTATTTATGACTTGAAAAACAACTTTCAGGAAATATAAAGATATTAAAATAGCAAGTGACATAGCAAGTGATTAAAATAGCAAGTGATGGGAATAAAGACTGTTATATATTACAACCCAAAAGCCCATTGCTTCGGTGGTCTAAAATAAGACTACATTAAAATTTTGAAAAGGCCAGCTGTACCATCACTCCAGCTGGAGAACATCTTCTGAAATGAACTATTCTATATGTGGTTCAGGTTTGGGTTTTTAGGGCTGAGGGATTTAAGAGAAGCTAATCTTGTAATCTGAGTGTGACTTGTTCTTTTATTTCTGTGATGATTTTTTTTAATAAGGTCTTCAGTGACATGTAACCCATATAATTTAAAAATTGTCTTAATACTCTACAGTTTCAGAGGTGCAGTAGGGATGGTTGATGTTTCTGAGTTTGAAAGGCTAAAGAGTGTAACAGTACTTCAATTCTAAAGAGCATGGGAACTTACTGTTGTCTCACTTTAGAGGCAAAGTAAGCTTTGGTTCAAATTGGTCCCTGTACTAAGATGTTTTCGGATTACTGGAAAGAAAACAGCTGGTTCACATACATTTTCCTCTACCTGGATGTAGTTTACAGGTAAAGAATCACCAAGGCACATGGTAATTACTTATATAATAATATTTGGTGACTCTTACAGAAGAACAAATTTTATAGATCTCCTGCCATGTAATGGCCTTAGGATCATGGTTGAAGGAGGCTTTTCCTGTTTAGGAAGCTAGATGGGATATTG
Source organism: Ploceus nigricollis (assembly GCA_013399945.1). NCBI lineage: Eukaryota > Metazoa > Chordata > Aves > Passeriformes > Ploceidae > Ploceus > Ploceus nigricollis. The sequence continues at coordinate 1,012,216 of VXBC01011365.1, forward strand.
TCTTTTCAGCTTCACCGATGTCTGGTAACTTCTTTGTATGCACATTTCTCTTTATAAACTTGAGTGTTTTCCTTTCTCTAGGAGAGGGAGTCCTTTGCTCATTGGGGTTAGGAGCAAGTACAAGCTCTCAACTGAACAGATTCCAGTTCTGTATAGAACATGTAAGTTGGTAAATCAAAATACATTATTTTTAAGAACTAAAATTACCGTCACTTTATGATTAGAAATTAGGTTAATTGGGTTTTGTACCATAAAACTACCAGCTGATGCCCCAAATAGCTTCTTGGCTGGGGATATTTTTATACTACTGAATGTGTAGTTCATGTGAAAGTCCCATGCCCCTACCTATTTCTGTAACTGTGATACCCTAAACCTGTATAGTCTGTAATCTTAACTGAACAGAACTGGGTTTGCATTTAGAATGTCTTATTTCTTTAATAGGCAACATTGAGAATGTGAAGAACATCTGCAACTCCCAAATGAAAAGACTGGATAGCTCAACCTGCCTTCATGCTGTTGGGGATAAGGCAGTAGAATTCTTCTTTGCTTCAGATGCAAGGTAGTAAAAGTACTTCAGCTTTGCTGAAAATACTGGTTTTTTTTGGGTTTTTTTTTTAATAAGTGAGATAGTTCTGGAAATTTAAGCTGCCTTGCTCTTGTACAATGGCTTTCTGAAAGAAGAGCTTTTAATCCAGGTAACATCAGAAAGCCCCCAGGCTCAGGTGCTTGAAAAATGTTTGCAGTTCAAATGCTGCTGACAAACTTTCACAAGTGCAATATCTGCCAGCTGCTGACCTCTATGTGAAATACATTCAGTGTAAGAAAGTAATTTGGGTACAAATGGACACTCGTCAGCTGAGCATTTGGGCAGACTATAGGTTAGTTTGGGTTGTGATGTTTCCAATTCAGATAGTGGAGGAAGAAAATAGAGGTGTGGTTCCAAGCTGGGCAGGAACCTGGACATCAGGCACACATTTATCTTGGAAACAAGAGTGGTACCTTAGCAGGATCCATCAAGGACACTGGGAGGCATCTTCAGAGCAGCAGGAATGGATGCAGTGGTTGTGAGCCTCCTGCTATGGGTTGCTGTGAGAGTGCAGGAGGAGCAGCAGATGGAGCCATTGCCTTTAGGATGGCTCTGTCTGCAGTTATGTCCAAAAGGAAGAGAGAAGCAGGGCTGGAAGTGCTCTTGTGGCATATTTAATTGCTTTGCTATTACCAACTCTGATGTGTCAAGTTTGTCTTGCTTCTGTTTTTTCTCTGTAGTGCTATCATTGAGCACACCAACAGAGTGATTTTCTTAGAAGATGATGACATTGCAGCTGTAACTGATGGGAAGCTCTCCATTCACCGTCTGGAGCGTTCAGCTAGTGACGATCCTTCCCGGGCCATCCAGACCTTGCAGATGGAATTGCAGCAAATCATGAAGGGTGGGTTGAAACATGTGTAAATGAGTATCATCAAAGATGGATAGTTACTGTTTGTGTAGTAGATGAGGCAGCAAACTGCTTATTTGTTGTGACAATTAACTTTTATTCAGGCTGTTTGCACTGGGAGCTGACAATTTCAAGTTTTGAGACCAAGAGAGGGCAGTCTGGGACCCTATCCATTTTAGTCTTGGAAAAGTCATATATACTTCTATTAATTTCAGTATCTAGTGGAAATGTAACTAATATTAACGTGTTGTAGTTTTTGGCAAAGTTTGACTCTAAATTAAGAATTGAAGGGGAGCACAGGCGTTTCCTTATGAAGGAATTTATTTACCTTGTCACTATTGGGAAATGGAACTAACCAAATAAAGTGACCTATCCATCCTTCCTTCCTTTCTTCTTGCTTATTCTAAGCTTTTATTTAGGCTAACACAGTCAAGTTAGTCTTAAAAGGTCTCTTTGTAACTGGAATAGACTTAAAATAACAAACCTAAGCATTGCCATGTCATGTTTTTATAAACAGGTAACTTCAGTGCCTTCATGCAAAAGGAAATTTTTGAACAACCAGAATCAGTTGTCAACACAATGAGAGGCAGGGTGAATTTTGAGAGCAGCACAGGTAATGGAGAACAGCCCTTCAACTGCACTACATTTGAAATTTGTAAATATGCTATCTAGAAAATCAAAACCACCATTGTGTATTTATTTGTTTGCAGTTCTGCTGGGGGGGCTGAAGGATCATTTGAAAGAAATCAGAAGATGCCGAAGACTGATCATAATTGGCTGTGGGACCAGTTATCATGCTGCAGTGGCTGTATGTTCCCAGCCTTTGTTGAAATGCACATATAACTTACTTGCTGGGCTTTCAGACAACAGCTTTTCATCTGCTTTTTCTTCTGTCTCAGACTTCGTCTTTCATTGAGGGGTCTCACCCTTTTATTTAGCTTTCCTTAGTGCCACATTCTTTATTAATGCTCTGATGCCATTAATTACCATGCTAGAAGTTAACTTTTTCCACCTTGGCTTTTAAAGCTCTGGTGAGCTGTAATTACTAGCTTTTCTAATAAGAATTCATTTAGATTTTCTCTGACCTGTAAAATGTCCAAATGTTAGTGGGTGGTAATATTAACAAATATGGTGTTCTGCTTGAATACAGACTCGACAAGTCCTGGAAGAATTAACTGAATTACCAGTGATGGTGGAACTTGCCAGTGACTTCTTGGATAGAAACACACCTGTATTCAGGGATGATGTGTGCTTTTTTATAAGCCAGTCAGGTGAGCTGCATTTGCTGTTGAGTGAGTGCTCTAAGATTGCTTTCCATTGCACTTTGCATTGTGTAAGTGTGGGTACAGTTATTTAGAACACACTTGTGTAGACTTTGATGCTTTTCAGGAATCATTATTATCCTCTGCCAACCTGAAGCGAAGGTGTGAATGTTTTCCAGGTGAAACTGCAGATACACTCATGGCCTTGAGGTATTGTAAAGAACGCCGTGCTCTGACAGTTGGCATCACAAACACAGTTGGAAGTTCAATATCCAGGGAGACTGACTGTGGTGTGCACATCAATGCAGGGCCTGAGATTGGTGTGGCAAGCACAAAGGTAATTGCTGTTCAGTGTTTGACTTTCACCCTTCAGCCCTGTGGAATACAACTCAAATTTTAATTGCTGCACTTCAAACTGAGATCATATTCACTCTCTGCAGAATTAGCTGCTAAATGTTTTTGTTTTGTCTGCAGGCCTATACCAGCCAATTCGTGTCTCTTGTAATGTTTGGCCTAATGATGTCTGAAGACAGAATTTCCTTGCAGAAAAGGAGACAGGAAATCATAAGTGGACTAAAATCATTGCCAGGTATATTGATGTTTTGGGTTTGAGGAGGCATAGGGGATGTTGGCAGTGTAAAATACTACTCAGGGATATTTCTTTCTCATTTAAGTTTCACTCTCCCCCTCATCCTGAAAGGCAGACAATATGAGAAAAATGGACTGTTCATTTCTGCACTGTTTGCCAACTTTACAAGTGCCCTTCCAAGAAACTTGGCAGGAAGATCGGAATTTTCATGGGTTGGGTTTTCTAATTACAATAAGGTAGTTTTGTATGAGAAATATTACTTGATCTCCTACATTCATGGTCTGAAATTTTTAAAACCTCCCACTTTAAATCAGGACAGATAAAATGAAACTAGTTCAAGGTGATTTTTAAATGGATATTCCACAACTTCCTTTAGAAATTCAAATGGGATGTATGAGCACTGCTTAAACCAATAGTTGATTTAAATTTATTACTGTAAGTAAGGCTGGAGAAAATATCCTTAATCTGCAGTCAAAGTTGCTAAGTTAATGGTTGAATTGCATTAAGTGTATTTGGTCCATTAGATAATTTGAACATTCTAGTATAAATTAACTATTTTTTACAGTTAAAAAAAAATGATTTTTTTTTTCTGTACCTCAATAGAAATGATTAAAGAAGTCTTGTCCTTGGATGAGAAGATACATGATTTGGCTCTTGAACTGTACAAACAGAGATCATTGCTGGTTATGGGCCGTGGGTATAATTACGCCACATGTCTGGAAGGAGCTTTGGTAGGAACTTCTCAATATTCTTTGATATTATTTAAAACGATATTTTGTGGTTTCTGCAACATAGTTTATTTCTAATATTTCATTACAATTTAATTCTACTGCAATAAAACTATTTATAACTAGAAGCATTTATACACATACATAAGGTGAGCCTGGCTGTGATACCACTTTCTTGTTTCTTTCACATCATAAACACAGTGTTTAATTAGTCTATTTAAAAACAAGAAACTAACAATTTAAGTTGCTGACTCATTTGAAAACAACATCAGAAAAACGCAGTGTGCTGATGTTGAGAAGAGATGCTCATGCATGAAACTGATTAATTATGTTATGAACATTCTGGTAAAATGGACACGTACCCATCACTCAGAGGAGTTTGGTGCGTTAAAGACAGACTTCAGTAGCCAAGATTGTGCTGGGTGTTTGGTTCCTAAAATTCCTATTGGTTTCTCCATGTACATGGGCGAGCTCTGCTGCTGCCCACAGCCTGCTAGAAATCCCAGCAGCCACCCGTGTGCTTTCACTAATACTTGATACTGGGTACGTGTATTTAAGTGGCAGAGGTACAGCCTTGGTGTTTTGGTTCTTGTGGCTGTTGTTTTTCAGCTGATTTAGTAATAACTTGAGGCATTTCCTTTTTTTTAGAAAATAAAAGAAATCACCTATATGCACTCGGAAGGAATCCTGGCTGGTGAGCTGAAACATGGGCCTTTGGCCCTAATAGATAAACAAATGCCTGTTATCATGGTGATCATGAAGGATCCTTGTTTCACCAAGTGCCAGAATGCTCTGCAACAGGTCACTGCTCGGCAGGTACAGTGTTCAACTAATTAACTTCTCCTGTGTCATAGGAAAAGAGATTGTGCCCACTGCACTGCTGCTGACTGTGCATCTGGAAAGGGATGTACTGCTGATTATTGTTAATTATTAAGTTATAAATATAAGATGCTACATCTGCATTGCAGGTTGTTATTACAGGTTAATATCAGCAGTGAAAACTGCTTTCATATGGCTTGTTTGTTTTGGGGTCTTTCTGCTTTGAAGCAAATGGAATAATGTTAAAACTCTACAGGGTGAAAACATTCAAATCTTACAATATAGTGAAAGTCAAGAGCCATTATGCAAGACTGGCATTGCCTTTGTTAGGTACTTGAGTGTCTTCAAACACATACAGGCATGCTGTGAACAATATTTCAAAGCAGTTCTAGGCTAGCTCTTCACTTAACAATGCAAAAATTTATTTTCAGGGTCGTCCAATCATTCTGTGCTCTAAAGAAGACACTGAAAGCTCAAAATTTGCCTACAAAACCATTGAGCTGCCTCATACAGTTGACTGCCTTCAAGGAGTGTTGAGTGTCATTCCTCTTCAGTTGCTTTCATTTCACCTGGCTGTTCTCAGAGGATATGATGTAAGTGTTTTCTATATTTAACACTCCTTTTAGTGCAGTTTTGAACTTCCTCCTACTAGTGTAAAGTGAGAGACCCAGTTATATGGCATATCTAAGATTCACTACCTATGAAAATAGCTAGGGAATCTCATAGTGAGTGTGGTTATAGAGGTGGCATTTCAGTGCCAATTCTTCAGTTTTGTCTTTTTCAATTAGTATCTTTCTAAAAAAATTATAAAGCTTTTTTGCTGTTTGGTTAGTTAAGAGTGCAAATGGGACTTTTCCAGGGAACCTAATCTTGAAATGTGATATTGTAGTTTAACTTAAAATAGGTCAGTTCTTTGTACACCTTGGTTTGTTGATGTGTCAGTTTGACAATGATGACTGCTTTGGAAAGGTATCCTGTGCAAAACAAATATGTATTTGTTCAGAGGGTTTTGGAAGCACAGATGAATTCAGCTGCAAGTCATTATTTGCAGATCTATAGCCTGTTGTTTGTGCTAATGTGTCTAGAATCAAGCAGAACTCATTAGGAAGTCAGGAAAAGCACACTAAATGAACTGTCAAATGCAGAATGCCAGTATTACTCTGTCATACTGAAAGCCTGTCTCTTCATTCTAGGTGGACTTTCCAAGAAATTTGGCCAAATCTGTTACTGTAGAGTAACAGCCAAGAACAGCTGATGTCTTTGTCACCAGACCTCTGAGTTATACTTGTAGAATATGTTGTTCTGAATTGATAGGTAAATGTTTTTTCTAAAGAGAATGATAGTGCTAACTGGAAAGTGTCAGAAGGATTTATCTTGCAGCTTTAAAAGCTTTTGATGTGCCTTGTACCCAAGTGCTTTTGCTCACAGCAAATACTCCTCTAAGTCCTGAAATTACCAAAGAAGATAAAAATTGTTTACACATGGTATACTGAATGAACTTTTTTACTGTGCAATATATATATATATACAGCTCTCTCCAGAGTAACTGTGAACATTTTTTTTAGCCTACACTACATAACTAGTTTCAAAGATATAGTATTTATAAGTACAATTTGTATAGCTTTTTTTAAGTTATTTTTTTAGTACATTGCTTATCTGTAACATTGGTAATGCTCAGAATGTAAATACTGAGCGTGTTGATACTTCCTGTACAGTTGTTAGGGATTTTCCTCCTTCAGCCTCAAACTGGAAATTTGTTGTCCCCTCTTCTTTCCCAGCTTCCCTTCCCCCGTTGCATCTGTGTTTCATATTTAACCAGTCATTTGCAAAGTTCTTCTGTGGCTGTAAATTCCCAGCTATGTTTTCAATTTCTGCTTCTTTTAACTGTTTTGGAAAGCCAGAATGACATTTGTTTTGTACGCCACCCCAGCTCTTATTTGCATAACATGTATAGTGCAACAGAATAAGGGAACTGGATGTCTTTCAAGTGATATTTTTGTTTGAAGAGGGTACAATGAAATGACAATGCAATTAAAAGATTATATAATTCTTCTTGTTTTGTGGTTTGGTTTTTTGTGTGTGTATGTGTTTTTGGGTTTTTATTTGTTTCATTTTTGTTGGGGTTTTTATTTTAACTTGATGACTTGTATCTCAGGTCTGAAGAAAGTCCTATTTTAGTAGCATATATATTTGCAAAAGCACACTTTGATAGTTGTGAACCAACTTGCTGTAGGGGAGAACCTATAAACCTGCAAAAAAAAAAAATAAGGCAGATACACACAAGAAGTTCTCTGCTCATTTGTTTGGTTTTTATTTCTAAACGGCCCAAAAGCATAGTATTTAATTTTTCTACATTTTATTCACTAAATACTTCCCTAGTGAAGTTTATGATATTCCTCTGCAGGCTTGGTTCTAAATGGAGGTGTTTGAATGTTTACTTAGGTTAAGAGCTTGAAAATGTTACACCAGCTTGTTATAATAGAAGCTACTTTCCCTAGTACTTTTTATAACCACATAATAAACCAAAATCATAACAAAAAATATAGTAGTAATCTGACCTAAATGCCAAGAATATGTAACTCTGTATCTAACATGTTTTGGTAAGTCATGAAAAGGCCCCTCTTACTCTTGATCTAGAATTAATATTCTCTTCATATTAAAAAGTGGAACTATCAAAGCATATTGATGTCATCTAGTCTATATGCAACATTAAATTGATTTATTAAAAAAATTACAGGTGCGTTTTTCTAAAATCATCTGTGAGAACAGAAATCACAGAAATGAAAGCTCTCATCAGTCCTAGGAGAGGTGGCAAATTGAGTTTATTTTTAGGCAGCACCTGTTTTAAAAGCAAGCAGTCCTTGTGTCAGGGCGGGGGGTATGTAATGGAGAGAAGGCTTATGATTTTTGCGTGGGGTTGAAAATAGCTCAGGGAGGGAATAAATCCCTTCCCTCCTGAGCCATCCGTCTGGAAAAGCTGAGGGAAGTCTGTGCTCCAGGGGCTATGGCAGAACCGGCAGGTCGGGGCCTGCTGTGGTGTGCTGTGCCATGGTGCCAGGCTGCCACCGTGTGATGTCACTGTGCCACTGTGGGGCTTCTTGGCCAGGGCAGGCGTTTGCCTCACCAAGGGCTTCTCCCGGCCTGCTGGAGCTGTGAGGAGCCGGCAGCAGGATCGGCGCCACAGCCTGCCGTGACATGGTACTGCTGTGAGGTGACATCACGACTATCGTGACAGGCTGACGTCAGGCAATGACATAACAACTCCCGTGACGCCATGACGTCACGCGATGACATAATGACTGTCGTGACATACTGACGTCATACAACGACTCCACGGCGGGGGCGGGGGCCAACCTGCCCTGTCACTGCGGGCCTTTAGCGCCCTCCCTTATATAGCGGCCAGCAAGTCCCACCCCCCAAGCTCGATTGGCTGAGCTCCTCTGATGGGGGGCTGCGATTGGCCGGGGCGGCTGTCAGTCAGGGGCGGTGNGGCGGGTCCCGCGCGCTGCGGCCGCGGCGAGCCCGAGCTCTCTGGAGCCGAAGCGATTTCTTAGCAGAAGTTTTAGGAAAGATGTGAGAAGACTCTTCTTGTTCGCTTCTTACATGAACAGCGAAATTGCTTACAGCATATGCATGTTTCAACTTTTTCTCACTTTACACCAGCTCTTTACTCCCTGGCAGAGTTCTGAGATCCTTTCAGTGTTTGCGTCTGTATGTAATAGCTGAATGAGGCTATAACGGGTAGGGTGAAATCTTCGTTTGGTCAGTAGTAATGTGGGTTGCTTAAAGAAAAAGATCTACTTTCCAAGAGTTTCCAGTTGCAAACTACCTCTAAACTGCTGTAATCCTTCGGCGTTACTCAGCTAGTGCTTTGTTACACTTTCGTTCTAAAGGTTGTCAGTAGAGGAGTGCGGTGTAGCTCACTGTGATTTTGTAGTTGGATTATGTCCTTTTGATATATACTGCTGTAAAGATTGAAAGAAACCCTTGGTTCTATTGGATGATAGTCCTTAAAAGGGCACACTTGAATTAGAAATGCTTTTGCAAAAGTGAATAAGAGAATGGGGGGAAATTTTCTGCACAGAATTCCCATATGTTTTCAGAAATACATATGTGTGTGTATATATTCACTGCTAATATTGTCAGCAATAGAATTTTAGTTTAAGACTTAAAAATCCGGCAAAGCTTCATGTTGTTCTTGTGTTCTGTTGTCAGTAAAACATTTCTGTAACCAAAACAACCCTGGGAATGTGTTCCCAGTTTGTTTCATAAGCTTTTGATTTGACGATATCCAGAGTACAAATCTGGTTAATAATAAGTTGCCATTTTAATAAATATATTTTAGGGAAGTGACTGCTTAATGCAGGATGTATTCTGTAGTCCAGTTGCTTTCAGCTTCTAAAGGTTTCTCACTGGGATTGTATATAAGCCTACTACTGGCAGGTTTGGTGTGTTGGTTATTTTTCTAGTCTGAGAATAACAGGTAAGTACTAAGAAACTTATTTGACAGATATACTTCTTACTTGCACAACAGGAAATCTATTTTTATTTGGGGGCTCTTGCCCCCAGAATGGATTGTCTGAAGTCCTGTGAACAGCTACAGTCCCGTGGCACCTAATTTTACATTAGTGTATGTCTGTAGTAATGTATGTCCTGATGCATTCAAGCAGCTTGAAGCTCTAGTGAAAGTCAAGACTCATGGAGAGCTGCTTTGCACAGAGAATTGCAAATGTGTTGAAATACATAAAACTTACGTATTCTGATACCACATTTCTCTCTTTGGGGCTTTTCTAAAGAGCTTATGCTCATCTACAAGTGATTTTTAAAGGTGGCTTTGTGCAGACAATGATTCTTAAAGGGAGGGGTTTTTCAGGATCAGGATAATTTTGTTTTCCCATATTTCTTTATCCCTGTTACAGAAAAGTGTTTCTTTAATTCTTGAAGAGGTATGGCATTGTTCTTGTGTAGCTAACAAGTTGATATCCTGTAACTTGATACCTAGTTTATGCAAAATCTATACTTTTTTGGTTTTGTCTCTAAGTCCTTGCAGAGGAGGATCTTGACTTTCCAGCTCTACCTTTCTTACAATATTGAAGATTCAGAGAAGATACCATAGCTGCTCAGGAACTGTTCATCAAAACACTTGGTACCTCAGAGTGCATAGCTTTGGAGTAATGAAAAGGGTTGGAAAGAAGAGTGGGATGTACTAGGAAAGTCTGGGAGCTGCCCTTGAGGCATTCCGTGGTCTCATGAAGTGCTAGCTGGCTATGGAGCTGCATCTGCCTGCCTCTGTCATTGTGTAGGAGATACTGTTTTGTTCCTTCTTCTCCCTGTGACAGAGCAGAAAATTGGTAGCCCACATTTTCCCTTTGCTGATCTTTTCTTCTCTGCTTTTTTTCTAAAGCTTCTAAGAGGAAATGTCAAGTAAACTGACTGTCTAAATTGCTGCTGGAGATGACCCAGTTGAATGTCTGCCTCTTAAAATGCTGCATAGATTTTGAGAAACTAGAAGGTAAAAGGGACTCCAGACGTTTCTTGAGAGATCTCTTAAGACTGTTACTATTAAGTTTGGTTTAAACTCAGTCTTTGTTAGGCCTTGGAGGTCTTCCACCTATTTTATTGCAGATTCCTTGAGTTCGTCAGCTGACTTAAAACACGGAAAAGATGCTGCTCCTTCCTGCATGCACTGAGGAAGGCAGAAACCCAAATTCTAATTCTTGAAGCAACCGAAAGTTATTTTTGTGGCTTTGTGCCCTTCTAGGGTGGGTGTCTGGGTTGCCCTTGAGGCTTTTCTGTTTTGCATTGGCTCACAGATACTCGGTGGGGCCAGTGAAGAGAGAGACGAGCTGTTCTTTCAGTAACCAAAGCAGACAGCACAGAGCACAGCTGCTCCGGGGGAAGGGGCTGCTTGCATTTCCTGTTTTAAGGAACAAGTTTCAAGTGATTTGCCTGTGCAAATCACTCTGGGCTCTAATGACACTAGCTGTCATAGTGAATGCAAAATTATGAAGGGGAAGATTTGTTAGAGAGCTCTTCAGTAATTACTGAGGTAATTTACTTGTAAGGTTTGGAAGAGGGATGGACACCCAGGCAAAGTGTTGGTCTGTGCTCTTGTTACTGTAGCACTTCAGAGCTGAAGAGGTTGAGTCCATTACTGTGCTCTCTGATGTAATTACTTACCTCTTATTCATTCTTGACAGATGAATTTAACTTACTCTCTATTGTAGTAGGAAAGTCTCTTCTAAACTGTAGCACAAAAGTCTTATTCTGTAGTACTACAAGGACACTGACTGATAGTGCAGGGTGTTGTGGTGTGTATAAAATGGGGAGGAGAATGTGTTGCCATAGGTCTGGATCAGGGAAGAGTTGCCTGGCAGAGCCCTCTTTGAAATTTCCTACTGAACAAGGCTGAAGGAAATGTTTGAGAAATTGCAGCAGCCACAGAGATTTGGGGGGGCAGTTTTGTTTTAAACTTGTTTTGCTGTTTTAATCAAGTCTTTTATTAAAACCCTGTTTCCTTCTGTCCATGAACTCCATGGATGTCTGTTGTCACTTTTATCTGTGTTCTCAGTGTTTGAATAACATACTTTTTGATTTTTTTTTCTGTAATACAGAAATTAGTACAGTCCAAGCACATAACAGTAGTTCTAAGTTATGGAGTAGCCTTAAAGGAGTAGAGAGTTGTATTTGGATGGTTTTGTTTTAAAGTTGTTTACTTAGATGCTTTTTGTTTGAGGGATTGGAGTAGGAGCACACATTCCCTTAAAGCTGTGAAAACTGTAATTGCTGTCTGTTTGCAAGTATATTTCATTAGCAGTGGTAATGCACAAAACGGAAAGAATGTTTGTTTATGAATGAATGTTTAATGGTGTGCTGTTGAAAAATTCATATGTATTAAAATATGTATAATATTTCCCATCTTGTCTGCCTGAAATTAGTGAGAAATTGAACATTTGTTTTCTTTCTTTTTCTTTAAGATCTTGAAAACTTTGCCAGGTCCTTGAGAGAGAAAACTACATGACACTACACCATGACTGACAGTAAATGTGATAGTCAATTTTACAGTGTTCAAGTTGCAGATTCAACATTCACTGTGCTAAAACGTTACCAGCAATTGAAGCCCATAGGATCAGGGGCACAGGGCATTGTTTGGTGAGTAATAAATACTTTATTTAAATATGAAAAGCTATAAATATAAAGCAAAGTTTGCATGTATTTCTGATAGAGGTACCAGAACATAAAACACTGGTAATAAATTTTCTTGTTACAGGGTTATGGACTAAATAAATTCTAAACCAATTGCTTGCTGTAATTCATGTGCAAACCTATTTTTTTGTTCTGTTTTTAGAGGAAAATTAATATTTGGATAACTGCATAAATTAGAATGGTCAACAAATTTCTTCCTTTCTCATTAATCACTTTATTTCTGTTTCTAGTTCTCCCATTGCCCTTGTAGTTGTGATATTGCAGTGTAAGGTATGACAGTGATGAGGGATTCTGGGTTTTACTCGTTTCTTCATCATGGCCCCCTTTCTTCCCCCTCTTTTATTCCCAATCACTCCTGTCCATTTCTAGGAGCCATCAATGCAGTGCCTTGCCATTAACTGGCAGGATGGGGCAAATCAGTGTCATTGTCACTCCATGGATTAACCAGAAAGGGATGCTGTGTGAGGGGCTGGGCTGGCCGGCTCTCCCTTGGTGTGTCACCCCAGCTTTGTGTCCAGCCTCCACTGGCCCAGGACGTGGGAGTCTTTAGGCTGATCCTGAACCTTAGTCTCTTGTATGGCACCACACCTCTGGGCCAGCTAAAGGTAAACACTTTCAAATGTTTTTTAGACTGCAGCAATCCATTCTGCACAATTTAGTGCCAGCCCATATTTTGTTGGGCAAAACTTACTTGGTAACAGCAGAAATGTTTATTGATGTGGGTTTTAATTCCATAAACTGGGGAGCAAACAGATGTACTCAGGAACTCTTTGATATTGACTTCATCACAACACATGGTGGGCTGTTCGTGCTCTGAATCCAGCCTGCAGTTTGTCTTCATCTATAAAATCTGCAGAATAAGTGTGATGACTCATGTACTGTGAACAGCTCCTTAACAGCACCTGCCCATGTCTTCTTGGCCTTTTCATAACCATAATAAGTTATATAAGTAGGGAAAGAGTGCATTTCTGTGAGACCATGCATTTATTTTAAAAATTTTTATCTACTTCTGTTTCCTTGCTGATCGGTGACAAACAGTCAAAATGAGAACACCATTTTTCTTCAATGGGTTGAGTGATGAGGGGGTCCTAGATCTTGGTCATTAGGATTTGGGAAAGATTTGGTATAGTACTGTCATTTTCCAGGTTTTGGTGTTCCAGTTATGCTTGGTTGAGATGGCATGCAGGAATTTGGGAGCTTCAAAGTGTTTCTCCTTTCATTAGAAGCAGAGCATTTTTAAGCCAAATAACTTGGACTGGATCTCTGCCTCAGAATGAAATGCAAGTAGTGTTAAGGTCATCATGTTGGGAGGAAGAAGAAATTATTTGATTTATTGCCTTGTTTTGAAACTACTTGATTTATGGAACAACAAACAGAGTGAAACAATGCATGAATTTTCATCTTCCTGTGAAATAGCTCAAGTTGAACAAGGCGCAACATCTTAGTTTCTCCTAAAATCTTTACACAAGGGAAAGCTACATTTTACTTCCTGGTTTTTTGTAGAAAACTCAGTGTGAGATGAGTGCTATTCTGCTATGTTTGGCTGAAAAAATTGTCAAGATATTAGGGTAACACACAGATGTGATGGCTTTTTTATCATCCCATGTTTAATATAAAAAATAGGAAAAGTTTTTCTGGAGTTTTCTGTCTGGAATTAATTGATTCTATGAGGAATTCTTAATACCACCTGTGTCACTTTAGCTAGGAGAGGTCTAAATTTGTGGTTTTTTTCTCATGATGTTAATGGGATACTCCATTGGTATTGCTCCATGTAATTTTAACTTTGATATTAAAATGTAGGAAAATAAGTAGTTTTAAAAATGTATACTTAGGAAAATGGTAAATGAGAGCTCGAGGAAGATGAAAAAGTAACTCAGTTTTTATGTAGAGGATATTTCTAGCTCACACTGAACATAGGCCAGGAGAGAAATTGGATATACCTTTTGTATTTTATGTACAAAGTACACATACTTAACTTACTGCACTTCTTTGTTCCTAAGTATTAGTACATCTGAAGTCTGATAATCAAAATGACTTTTGTCTTTAACTTCCTGACATTTTTTTTTCCTTCTTGTCCTTGATTTCCTAAATTTTCTAGTCAATCCCCAAAATAAGAGATTTAGGTGGAGTTCTTCATATGTGCTCAGACTGAGGCTTGTCATACATCTGATTTGTCAGATCACAGAGGGACACTTCCCCTAAAACTATTCCTCTGTCTGCTGCTGCCCTGTGATTTACAGCTAATTCATGCAGACCCTGTTGGTTACTGATTTGATACTAATTCACAGGTATAGTCATTAACATATGGAAGTCATTAAACATTAAAGGCATTAACATATAAAAATTAATTTACATGTAACATCTTTTGGGTGAATACTGAAATATCAGTGCTTTCATGTTTGGGAGGAAAACAATTTCTCCAACTGTCTGGCCAGTTGCTTTCCTCCCACTCTGTGTTTCCTTTTGCACAGGCATAAAGGGTTTAAATCAGAGACTTACTGTAACATTCAGTAATGACTTGTGCTCTTCACAGAAGTAAGCTGAAATAAATGGTAGCAGGTCTTTAGTGTCAGTGGCATGTTGGTTCAAATTGGGAGGCATGTCCCAAGAAAACACATCTCTTGGGTGAGCCCTGCTTTGTGGTGGTATTGCTTTTTTCCAGGAGGGGAAACAGTGACTTTATGCTAGGAAACTTGATATAATTTGAGTATTGCTGTACTCACAGGGAAGCAGTACTTTTTGTTAGAGTACTGGAGCGTGATGGCCCTTTTAAGTCTGGTGTCACATACAACTTGATGAGATAGGAAAGGAGCTCACAAAGAGCTTAAATGTGCTTGGAAAAAATGTGAATGAGAATTCTTTCCTACCCTGTGAAAGTAACATTAAATGGAAATAGGGCAATGTGAGAATCCTAATTTAAAACTGAAACTGTTTAAAGACTGGAACTCCTGAGCAGCATGTGCTAGGAATTCACATATATTTTTGCCAAATAGTCTGTGTTACTAATGAAGACTATTCCCACTTTAGTCTTGTTTTGTTTATACAGATACTTTAGCTTTAGATCCTTTCAGCTATTAAAGCAAGTGTAAGTTTGACCTCAAACTGCAGGGGAAGGAACAAGCACAAGTGAAAAACAGGGTAAATTTAATGGTCATGGTCACTTTTAAACTCTTGTATTCCTCCCTTCAGTCTGAGTTTTCCTTATTTCTCAATTCAATGCATTTTTTTTCCATCCAGCCAATGATGAATGTAATTTTCTGCTAGGCACTACATTTTTTTATCATTGCAAACTATCCATGTACAGGAGAATATTGATCCCTGCAGAAGGGATCATGGAGACATGGTTGTGACTCTCCTTTAGCTAAGAGAAATTTCTGCTGCAAATACCAAATGATTGTCAGTCAGCAAAAGTGTCCAAAAAATATTCCAAATATACAGATTAGGCAGCTGCAATGCTTCTTGATTTTAAACAAGCCTAAAATATTTTTAGATCTTGCAATTTTGGGTGTGAGTCTTGAGTCAGCAGTTTCAGTCTAAAGACTAAAAGGAGAGCAGGAAGACCTCTGATGAATGTCAGTGCTTCTGTTTAACTTACTTGTATTTATTAAAGGTTATGTCGTTTTTAAAGGATGTTTCTTTTCTGAATTAAAATTAGGTGTAGTACCAACAGGCTAGTGGATATACTTTGTCTTAAATCTTGATTTCTTTCCTTCCTTACTTCTTCCTCCCTTTTGCCCCCTCCTTTCCCTCAAACAGATTTCAACTTGTTTGTCTTTGAACTCTTCTAGTGCTGCGTTTGATACAGTGCTTGGAATCAATGTTGCTGTGAAGAAGCTGAGTCGTCCTTTTCAGAACCAAACCCACGCCAAAAGGGCCTACAGAGAGCTCGTTCTTTTAAAGTGCGTCAATCACAAAAATGTGAGTCGCCCTTTGTGTTGCTCTCCTTACTCTGCCTTATCAAAAAGCTCAGGGTTTGCTCTCTCACTTGCTGTTAGTAACCATAGGAATGGAAATAGTGACAAGCTGGAAAGATTTGCTATGGGCAATGCAGTTCTCCACAATGTATGGCTCAGTTTTTGGGTGGGCTGCTGGGCGTCTGAAGTACCAAGGGGAGGAGGTTTTTGCTGTGTTGTTGGTACAGGGCTGCCATCAGTGTCAGCATTAGAGACCAGGCCTTGCTTTGTTGCATTTGCCCTTTTTAAGCCATATGCAGCAAAGCCTGTTTGACACTGGGGTGGTTTGTGGGTTTGACCGTTGCAACTTCACTGCATTTAAATCTTCTGAGCTTAGGCAAGATTTTTATTAAATACAGTGTTTAACTGCTGAGGTTTTCAGGGGTGCAGCACTGTCTACAAAATTTAAATGCTATGGACAGTACTTGTGACTTTTGAAATCCTTAAACTCTCTAAAGTGAGCCTTTATATCAATACTTTGTTGTTGAAATACATGAATATCACGTTTATGACTGCTGTGTGCTGTTGCTAACATGAACTAGAAACTTTGCTGGCCATTGAAGTTGTGCAGTCAAATCTCAAACTTCCTGCAGTCAATTAGCCTTTCAGGGTTGCTTTTTAAGTAAGCTTTTGGTGAGGCCCAGATGTAGCAGAATAAAAGCAAGGTTGTTATTAAAGATGGCAGTAGAGCAATTTTAGCAGTTCTGGAAATAGTACATCATAATCTAAGTTTAATGGGATGGCGTGGGGCACCTCTGTGCACGTGGTGTTGGACAGCCTTGGTTAAAATTCCTTGCACAGCATGTGATTTAAAATAAGAGATTATTTTTATTTATGGGGAAAATGGGATATTTTTCAGACACTGAGGAGGGAGCTAGAAGGTGTCATATAACTTAAAAAAAAAAAGTGATTTTGTGCTGTCTTGGTTCCCTTGGCACACATGCTGCAGTTTGGAACTATTTCTGAATTGGCAGTTTTTCAGCATATGTGAATTTGGTGCAGCCAAGTAATGTTCAAACTGTGTATATAGTAACAGTGTGCACTTTATTTTGCATAGTAACTTCTGCAGTAGCGTTAGGAGTTTTATATGAATTAAAGAAGTTTCTTGTAATGTTTTGTTTTTTGTTTTATAGATTATTAGTTTATTGAATGTATTTACACCGCAGAAGTCACTAGAAGAATTTCAGGATGTGTAAGTACTAGATTTTTTTTCATTTTCTCTTACAAATACTGGCCTAAGCCCTAGAGATGGATTTCCAGTATCCTACAGACTTCATGCTTTGAAAATCAAGAGTAGCTAAAAGCTGAAGTGGGCAATGAAATAGAGATATTTACCTTTTGTTCATCAGTCTGCCATACTTTGCTTGCACATGCATCTGGTTTGTGTGCATGGTCCTTCAGCTCCATGGATCACCTCAAGATAGTAACTTGGTCTGGATAATGTGAGAGCAATTTTTTACTGTACCAGTCACATCAGCACAACAGTATTTTGGCCTCAATTCAGAACTGAATATATTTC
Organism: Ploceus nigricollis; assembly: GCA_013399945.1. NCBI lineage: Eukaryota > Metazoa > Chordata > Aves > Passeriformes > Ploceidae > Ploceus > Ploceus nigricollis. Next base: position 1,029,728 of record VXBC01011365.1, read on the forward strand.
TTTTTTATTCAAGCATTATCAATTGGTCTAGAAAGGATTCATGGCCATTTGACTGGTGGGATATCCCTAGGTTCCAGTGAATGTGCTGTTGTGATTTGTGAATAGGCTGCTTGGGTAAATGAGGGAGTGTTTGTGTCTGAACAGGGTAAGTAGATGACAACTGAAAATTATTTTATGATTCTTAGTTTTCGCTGTGGTTATCCTAATTTTCTTATTTTTAGAGTAAAATACAGTGAAAGAGCATTTATGTTGCAATATCTGCAATCTCTGCATCAACTTCACTCAGTCTTAGTTTTTCATGATGCATAAAGATAGAATTATTCTCTGTATTGCTGTTGATAAAACTAGTGGAATTTTAATATTTCGTGATGGAATATTGAACACTTAATTTTTAATAGTAGGACTTATTGAATAGATAATTTTACTTTGTAACTGTGATCGTGTATGGGTTTTTTATCATTGGTTTTTTGACACTTAGGTTAGCAAAGGAGGTGATTTTTCTTAAATATCTCTTATGCTAAACTTAAACCTATGCAAAATAAGACCTGAGTTTTCTTAATACTTTCTTTTTTATTCTTTAGATATTTGGTTATGGAGCTGATGGATGCAAATCTGTGCCAGGTTATTCATATGGAATTGGATCATGAAAGAATGTCTTATCTTCTTTACCAAATGCTATGTGGGATCAAGCATCTCCACTCAGCTGGTATCATCCACAGAGTAGGTAGTAGTAGATCATTAACAATACTCTTTGTGATCACAGTTTTTATGAAACGGGGAGGAAGGGAGGGGGTTGTATAAGTAAGCACATACACCAGGGCAGGAAAATGCAGTTGTTAGTAAAGTGAATTTTTGGCTTATCCTGATTGTGGAGAGGGGTGTGTGGGCATTATTCTGTATGTTAATCCTTCCTTAACTGAAGTAATTTCTTGTTAGGACTTGAAACCCAGCAACATAGTAGTAAAATCAGATTGCACACTAAAAATCCTTGATTTTGGACTGGCAAGAACAGCATGTACTAACTTCATGATGACTCCATATGTAGTAACACGGTATTACAGAGCACCAGAAGTTATCCTGGGAATGGGATACAAAGAGAATGGTAAGCTGCTGGAGTAATGCTTTAAATCTTCTGTCTAAAGTATGTCTCTCTTGGAACATAACTGCTTTAAAAAGAGGAGGGAGGGCTGCTTTCCCCCTGTCAAGTTTGTTGTTAAAGTATTCTAATCATGCTATTGGAAATGAAAATTATTACAGTGTAATTTTTTTGTTGAAAATATGATAGTTTTCTTTTCTCCATTTAACATTAATTGCTCCCTCTCCCCTGCTATAGTTATATCTTGTCATATGTTCACCATTATTTTTTTGCCATATTTTTTATTCTCAGAATAACTGTTGAGACACTGATGGTGGCTGGTATTAAAAAAATACAAACAAAAAAATCAATATATGAATAATAAACCCTTTAATCAATGTAATTTTATTCTGAAACATCTTCTTTTTACAGTGTGTCCCCTTTTGCCTCTCTGATTATTAAAATACATTGCAGATCCCTACCATAAACCATGCCTAATATTCTCTTAAGTCTGCTTGGTGCTCAAAGAGGCTGGGTGTTACATTATTAAAACCAACACAGCTGTAATATACTGAACATTGAGCCAACAAAATTGCTGCCAAGGAATTGTCCTTGCATTATTGGGAGTTTTACCTGCTGATTTTTACTAGCACAGGACTTGTATGCTCTTTATCACAAGGGCTTGTGGATGCCATGGTTTTGACTATCTGTAATTTTGGGTGTGTAAAAGAAGGGATTTGTGGCATCTTGCTGGGCCCTTGATAATGATAAAAACACTTTATTCAGTGCAGGAGGCAGCTTGTTGTACAGCAAGTGCTGATGTGGATCAGAACTTCAGCAAAGATTGTTCTGGTTGGGACAAAAATAAATTATCTGCAGGACTGTAGGAATACAGTATGAGCTTTCAAATAAATAATTGTGGTATTTAAAAAAAAAATCTTTTTAATCTTTTGTCCTTGTTGCACCTAACATATGATAGTGGATATCTGGTCTGTTGGGTGCATTATGGCAGAAATGGTCCTCCATAAAGTCCTGTTCCCAGGAAGAGATTGTATCCTTCTTCATGGTGGTTTCACAAGTGTAAGCACTGACTACGTTTTACAAAATACAAAATTCAGGAACAGTCAGTTGGTGTTGATATGATTGAAAATTCATGTGAGCAGTTTGGTTTTCCACATTGTTGTGTTTTACTGTAGATGCAGATGGTTTTGTTTGTTTTCCTCACGTTTGTTCATGATACTCCATAATTTGATCATTTCACTTTTATTTTCAGTTGATATCTGGTCAGTTGGGTGCATCATGGGAGAATTGGTGAAAGGTTGTGTGATATTCCAAGGCACTGATCGTATCCTTCCCTAGTCATCCTTGAGTCCCATTCCACTTCCAACAGAAACACAATTATTTAAATCTGTATAAAAGCATACACAATATTTTTAATAATGTTTTACTAGATCCACTGTACTCTTTGAAATTAGTGTCATTAACCAAGTTGTTGAGCTTTCCATTTTATTTTCTTAGTAGAATATATTTCATGTGTTTTATAGTGGTTGAATCCAATGTGTTATGACCTTCAGCTTTTGTAGTTCAAAATACAGATACTGCTAGGTTTGAAAAATAGAAAATAACTGCTTTTTTACTCTTGTTCTTTGTAGATAAGTGTTTTAAGCAAAAGCCTACGAAATTACTTCTTAACTATGCATGGATTTTGCTTATTGTTTGTTTGAACAGTAGACTGATTTTTTTTTATTGCACAATTTTTTTGAGTTTTAATCAGATTTTTTTCTACTTTATTAGGGCTTGCTGGGCAAAAGTGACCTAATGGCAAGCGCACTGCATGAGATCTTTTTTTATTATTATTTAACATAAAAAGAAAAACTTTCTGGAGGTTCTTTTTTTTTCCCATTTTATGAAAATTTGATTTTGGACTGACTTCTTCTGTAAGACAGTTGTTCTTCCATTTCTCCTTCCAATATTTTTCACCAAGATTTCATAGAACCATAATCTCAGAACGATTTGGGTTGGAAGGAGCTTTAAAAACCATCTCGTTCCAACCCCCCTACACCTTCCACTATCCCAGGTTGCTTCAAACCCCATCCAGCCTGGCCTTGAACCCTTCCAGGGATGGGGCAGCCCCAGCTTCTCTGGGCAGCCTGTCTTCATAATTGTGCTCCAAGTTTTTGAAGCCAATATAATAGTTTTGCTCATCAGCAAGGAGAGACCACCACTAAAACATCAGGTGCCTGTTCACAGATACTTGTGTATCTTATAGAGGAGGATTTCCAGTTTTAATGCTAAATTTCATGACACTAATCTTCAACAGTTGATCATACATTATTTAGTAGTAAAATGATTAAACGTTAAATAAGTATCTTTTTTTTCTACCTTTCTTCCTTTCTATATTTATTATTTTACCTTTTGAAGCCTTCAGACCAACCTAACACAATTCTTCATGGATGTTATGTGTCTTTCACCTGCATGTTTTTAGCATGGGCTATTTTGATTTATTCATGAATAAATGAAGGGAATTTTGTTCGTGCTTGTTGAATATACACGTTATCATTTGTGATTCTCTCAGGACCACTGAAGCTCTACCAGTCTATGTTTCAAGGAGTCTCCTCCCCTGATAGGGAAGTGCATAGCTGTGCTTACAGGGATTTTTGCTTCTTGTAAGAGTTTCAGTTCTCTTTAATGTGAGATACTGACAATTGTTTGTGTTGGTGAGGCCTTTCCTGGGTGATCACTGCGTGGGTCAGGTTGTCACCTCCAGCTGCAGGATTGTCTTGGCAGGGTGGTTTATGGGCAGTGCTGCTGTGCATGGCCATGAAGCATTCCTTTTGTTGATTGTGTTTGGGCTTTCTTTTGTTTGGTTGCTTTTTTAAATTTAAATTTTAAGATGTCTTAGTATTTGGGCATTTAGAGGAGGGAGCCAAGTTCGGCATATTGCCCAATGCTTGCCCTTGACTATCTTCAGGAAAATCTGCTCTTAGATTCAGTAATTTGTATTTTCCCAGATGGTAGATGGGAATTTCTGGGATACTTTGCAGCAGTGCTCTGGGTGGAATGAGATGCTCTGTGTTGCCAGGGTGATGGATGCACAGAACCTGCTCCTGACTGTGCTGGGGAGGCCTGAGTTACTGCCAGCTGCTGTTGGAAATGAGAAATGGAGAAAAAACAGGGAATGCAGGCACCTAAGGAGACATAGTGGAAAAGCCTGGCAGCAGCCACGTGTTTTTGATGTTCTTTCTGCCCATATGGAGAAGAAAACTGATGGCCTGACCAATGCAAAAAGCATGAGGGGTATTTGTGCTTTCTTGGGAAAAGTCATGCTTTGTTGTGATTGTAGGAAGGACTCTGTTTTCAGCTTCTCTTCTTCCAGAGTCCCAAAAGGCAAACAGACTTGGCATGGATTAAATGCCTGGTTCCTTCTGACCCTGAAGTCTCTAGAATGGGGAGAGTGGCTTTGTGTGAAGGCTGCCAGGTCAGTCACAGAGCTTACTCTGCCTGCTTTATACCAAAATCCCACTTGAGTTTCTGATAAGAGGCTTATTTTAAGTCTGTCCTATATTGAGAATTTTTTCAACTTTCACTGTCTGTAAAGCACTTTGAAACTGAAATACTGTTTTTTGCCCTCTTTTTTACCCTTTTTTGACCGTTTTTACCTCTAAAATGGGATGGGTCATTAAGTTTTCTGCCCTTCCCTGCAGTCTTCTGAAGCCTCAATAAACTGGACTCCAGTTTGATTTTCTGACTAACCAAGCTGCTGTTACTCAAAGGAAAATCATCTTCTTGAATCTAGATTGGTGGAGCTCACACAAATCAGTTTCTCAGCTAGGAACAAAATTTCCTGTTATATGTTAATGTTCTCTTTGTCTGTGCTTTGTTTTAGCATGACAGTTAACAATATCAGTTCTGAACTTTGATTACCCCCCAACTTTTCCATTGGAATGCATTCAATAAGCAAATAAAATTTTCAATCTTTGTATCAGAAGTCTAAAGTCTTAGCATGGAGCAGTGACTATACATGTATTCATAATTGTATTCTCGACACACTAACTGAAATAGAAGCACCTCAGTGTTTTTTAAATACATCTTAATTCAAAGTACAGCATATTTGTTGTTTAGTTGCATAATCTGTCTTTGAGAATGGATAGGTTGAAGTGCTAGATGGTGAATTTAGCTATGAATTTTTTTGCAAGGTCAGTGGATAGGCTGTGCTGGAATTGCACATTCTTTTTATCAGGAAAAACTGGCAAGTGTAGATCTGAGTTGACTTAAATGTTAGGAATATTAATGCAGTGTCTCCTGAGTGTGATAAATGAGCTTTTTTTGCCCAGCTGCGCTGGTTCAGAGCAGGCTCTGGTATCTCTATAACAAGTGTCACCATTGCTAGGGAAAATGCCTTCACTTGAGAGGGGGAGAAGGGACAGTCCTGGAGAAACATGAAGCCCTGTTTCAATTTGTGAGTTGTAAATACTATTCTTATAAAATATTCAAATTTCAAATTATAAGAACAGAGTTATCTGTGAGTATTACCATGGTTGGTACACCTAAATAAAAGAACCTCCTATAGAATCTTCTAGAATATGGATTTCCTGTTCAGAACTCCTCTAGACCTTTTCTGAAGTTGAAAAAGAAATCAACCCCACCCAAACACCAACCAAAAAAAACCCCCAACCATCCAACTACATTACTGCAAAATGCTCCAACTCAAGGTTTCATTTCCTTAGGAGACACGTACAGAGCTCCTTACTTTGGGTGGGATGCATTAGTGCTTTAGGTTTTTTTGTGTATTTTTCTTTACCTTCAAGAATCTTCAGTGTTCCTGATGTTATATTGCACTTCAAAAGATTCCACAGCAGCCTTTCTTTTCTGACCTTAGAGTTGTTTTGCTATGGATACAACTGCCAAATAAAGCTTTTTTTGGATTCTAGAAAAATACTATAATTAGAAAAAGATACTTAAGCATAATGCATTGTGCAGCACTTCCAGCCTGTCCTTCAGAATACACTGACACAAAAATAAGACTCAGATTTTGTAGCTTTTTGCATGGCAGCTCAGAATACTGCTGATGCTACAGTCGAGTTCATCTTTGTGTCCTCTGTTCAAGTTCCCGTTAACTTCTCAGATTTTTAAGTGGTATTTTTTTAGAGTGCAGACTTCAAATTCTTCAGCTGATTTTCCTAAAGATACGGTGCAGATATTGATCAATGGAATAAAGTTATTGAACAATTAGGAACACCATCAGCAGACTTCATGAAGAAACTGCAGCCTACAGTGAGGAATTATGTAGAAAACAGGCCAAAATATCCCGGTATTAAGTTTGAAGAGCTCTTCCCAGACTGGATATTTCCATCAGAATCTGATCGGGACAAGTTAAAAAGTAAGGCGAGTTTTTTCTCTCTTTTTTTTTCCTATGAAGTTAATTTAGAATGTCTGCAGCACACTTCATTTAAAACCTAATAAAAATATTTATTGCAGTAGATATCAACATTAAAAGCTGCATACCTTCTGTTTCTTTCATTTATGACAAGTTCTCAGATCTAAGTAGTAGTTACTAAATACTCTTTCTCTGTCCCAGGATTCTGTTTAATTATCTTAATTTTAATCTATTGAATAATGTCTGTCATTTAGTGTTCTCCAAAAGTAATACTTTTTATTGAGATGACTGTTGATCATCTTGTTATAAGTGCATACAGCTCATGTGGGTTATATTTTATCTTTAGATAATTACTGAGAAAATAAAAAAACCAACAATTCACCTTATTATATTCTGTAGAACAGAAGTGAAAATTTGCAGTGCATGTCCTGTGTTTCCAGTATTTATTTCCTGTGTCAGACATGAAACTCTACAGCTCTTTTACATGTGTGTTCTTTTCACCTTTACTTTCTAGCCAGCCAAGCTAGAGATTTATTGTCAAAAATGCTTGTAGTAGATCCAGACAAGAGAATTTCTGTAGATGAAGCCTTACGTCATCCTTATATTACTGTCTGGTATGATCCAGCTGAAGCAGAAGCTGTAAGTTTGCAATTAAAATAAATTTTTAAGATTCCAATTCAATAACTTTAAAAATACCTTTAATTTTAGTCAAGAGCATGCTTTGAACTCATTGGCTAGCAGGAGTCACACAGGAAGCCTTCAGATGAGCATTAGGGGCAGAATCACCTGAAGGACAGCTGCTGGTGGGGAGCTGATACAATTCTGAAAGTGATTGTTAATATTTCAGTTTACTTACAGAAAGAGGTGCCTGTTTGGTGGCAATCCTGGGCTCTTTAAAACAGGGCCTTCCTCTAAGGCCCTGTAAAGCCTTACAATGAATTTAATTTTGGTTAATGCTTTTAAACAGCCTTTCAGTGTGAGGCAGGACTTAAAAGCAGATTCTGGAGTTGTAAAATGAGTGTGTCTTTGAAGTGTAGGAAATAAACTGCCAACAATGAAGGTAAAAAATGTGAAAAAAGTTGTCATTTTTAGATTTTTTTTTAGTTAAGATTGGGTGTGTTAACCTGATGTAGTAGGCACTATATTTTATTTTCTTTTCTTTGTAGCCTCCACCTCAAATCTATGATGCACAATTGGAAGAAAGAGAACATGCAATTGAAGAATGGAAAGGTAAGGAGTAAGCATGACAAATTACATTTATTGTAATACCTTGTGTTATTAGTGAGTGGCTGCAGCGTGTGCTGGATTGTGTAACAGACTATTCCAAATAATTCCCACTATTCCAGATAAGCAGTACTGCCTGTGGCAACAGGAAAAGAAATCAGTGATGGAAACATGTTGTTTGTGGAGTGAATACATACCTAGGTGTGTGAATGCTCATTTATACATGGAACATTCTGAAGTCTGTTCAACAAAATGCTGCAGTTTTCTTTTTTTCCTTCCCTTTTTGTTCTTAAGTGCTGTAATCTATATAGCTTTTTCCTTGATAGAGAGTTCTCTGAAAAAGAAACATGCCTCTGCTCAGTGTGCATTGTTTAAGCCATATCTCTTGACAATATTTACTAGTTCATTTGTTCTAGAAATCTTAAATAGCAGGAGAGTCCTTTGGTGTAGTTTTTTTTTCTCTATCTCATTGCTTATTTATTGACCAAATAGATTAAACTGTTGGCTTAAACAAAAGAATAAACAGCACTGTGGTATTAAAATCAATTTCACCTTACAGTTTCAGTCAAAACCATTGAATGGTGAGGCAGTTAAAATTTTAACATCTGCCAGCACAAGACCAAGGCTAATAGGCATCTTTTATGACTACTTTGAAAGCTGCTTGCTTTTGTAAAACAGCATTATAAATTTCAGATATTGATTCTGGCTGATCTATAGATATGTTATCCTTAGGGCATGCCTGCACAGGTAGGTAGGCTTCAAATCGTCTTTGATTACTGCAAGGTGGAAAAGTAAAATGGATCCACTAAATGTAATTGAATGCATTTGTAAACATTGTTACTCAGAATTGAAGAGTCCTTAATCTATTTAGATATTGTTATCTAAGTTACATTAAGACTATGGGTACACATACAAGCTTCTGTGATTTAAGTTACAGCTCTGGATTTTTCTGGGTGTTGTTCAGGTGACTGTATCCTTAGTTGTCCTTGACTAGTAAATGACGGTTTTCATACAATATTTTAACTGTTTAACCTTCTTCAAAATATCCACACTTTCCTCAGTACACCCATGGAGATGGTTCTTCAAGAATAAAAGTTTGTATATAATTTTGTTATCAAAGTAAAATTTCCAGGGAGGTTTACATAAAATCAGATTTTGAATCCAAATCTGATTTTAATTTTTTTAGAAGTTAATATTAGTGCATTGTAGGTATACATAAAGTTTTGGGGTGAGATATTTGTTATTTTTAAGTGGACAGCTATGCTATTTATATGATATGTTGATTTTGGTACAGTCCTTATGTCTTTCTGTGATGCTTGAGAAAATCTGTGTCATTCTCTTAGCATTGCTGTAGGCAAGATGGCAAATGAATACCTCTACAGTTCTACTTCCAGACTGATCCTTAACCATTTCCTTGTACCTTGATACAAATGTGAATTATTTACAAATCCTCTGTAATCTTACAGTGCTTTTCTGTCTCTTTTTTCTTTTGTCCCACTGTTCTCTTGTAAGAATTAATATACAAAGAAGTTATGGATTGGGAAGAAAGGAGCAAGAATGGTGTGGTAAAAGATCAGCCCTCAGGTTAGTCATTGTTTCAGTAGTTCTGTAACTGACACACATAGTGCTGTGAATGAAGAAATCTGCTCAGTAATCCAGGTAGGCAAAGCTTTTGTTGTTTGGGACTCTTGAGACTATCTGCCTTTGGACATCCATGTGCTCTGCTTTTTAATTGTTCTGAACTTGTAGAAAAACTTCACTGGTCTTGCATGTCCCACACCCTGAGCTGCCTTGTCCCTAAAGGGCTCAGTCATCAAATGAAATTATCAGCACCAGTTAGCTCACCTGGAGCTCAGGTAACTCTGCTGAGTGCTGTTCTGAGGCTCAGCATGAACCCCTTTCCTCAGGGCTAAACAGCTTTAGGGCTCCCTTAGGATACTTAACAGTGCTAAGTGTTTGTGCCCATGATTGTGTTTGCTGCTGTTCTCAATAATCAGAATATTGTACTGTCTTCTTTTAACTATATCTGTTAGATTTCTTGATATTCAACATATGCATTGTTAGTTTTTTCTTCCTTTCCTCCACAGAGAGGGAGAAAAATAAAAATCTCTTAAAAGGTCACCTTGGCTTTTGAGTGCTAGGGCCCTTAGTGCTTGCTTTTCTCCTTTTTTATTAATTCCTTGATTTTCTAAGGATTTTTGTGTGGAAAGTGCTGCTCACAGCCCAGAAACGTGATTATTTGTGACTGTAATATTGTCTTGCCTCAGATTTTATTATGTTTGGTTTTCTTAGCACAGATGCAGCAGTGAATAGCAACACCAGTCCTTCCCAGTCATCATCTATCAATGACATTTCATCCATGTCAACAGAGCAAACATTGGCCTCAGACACAGACAGCAGCCTGGATGCCTTGACAGGACCCCTCGAAGGATGTCGATGATCAGCCGTGATTGCAGACTTGACTTTGGAAAAGAACTCTAGTTTCCATTGGGCCTGAATTGCTTGTAAGTTAATGGAACCAAGTAGAAAAACTCCATGTTCTGCATGTTCTGCTAAAGTAATGCCTGTTGTTTTTTTTACTCAGTTGTTATGAAATTGCCTGCTTAATGTTGTAGAATGGAAGCAAATCAATGTCTAAAGAACAAAAAAAAATTAAATTTAGACACTATTAGAGGCTTTTCTTTGTTTCAGCCTATTTCAGGTGAGCAGTTATAATAGACTTTTAGCCAATAGCTCCTCTTAAGTGGCTTCATCAATCTCCAGCTGGCAGGCTTCTGTGACACAGTGGTTGTTTACATTTAGTACAGTATTGCTCATCAGTAGGTTTTTTGAATGTATAGTCCCTATGAAGTTTGTTTTACCGTGTGACTGTGGCAGTTTGATTTATTTAATGACTGGAGTGTTGTGTGTAAGTGTGAGCTCACATGTGGAATGCTCTCAGTACTGTGTTTAAAGGGCAGTTTTTCTTCCACATAGCACTTTTTTTTTCTTTTAATTGAACCCTTTCTATCTTCACTTTTCAGTAATTCTCTCTTCTTGTAGAAGAGATGATAAACATGAAGTTTAAAGCATAAAGCCATTACTTTGTATTTCACCTGAGTGTCTTTTTCAGTCTTTTAAATGTGGACGGAAGATAGAGTGGCTTAAATAAACCTTGAGGAAGGATGAATGACTTTTCTGTGAAGCAGTGCCTGTTTAGAAGAGGAGAGTGTGCTAAAATGTTCTGTATTTTCTAGCTTGTGATATTCATCCTTTACAAAGACAGACAGAAAAAGAAGTTTTATCTGTGATGCTCTTCATTCACTGCAAGCTCTGATAAAAGGAGAGATGACTTGGAGGTACTTGCAGCCTCAAAAAGCTGCATAAATATTTTCCATTTTTTTAATGGGTCCATTCTATCTAGTGAGTAATTAAAGAAATAAAAGTACAGTAGTTCTGAGTCACTTGTAAATTAAGCATTTAGATAAAAGAGCTTAGCTCTATTCTCACCTTAGGAAAGTCTATTTGTAGAGAGAAGAAAGACATGTTTAATACAAATTTTCTAAATGCAGTGTCATACAAGAGGAGGAAGTTATTTGCTGTTTCCATACAGATTTATCAATACAGTTTTCAGAATCAGATAATACAAAATTGCCTGTTACATTGCACAATCTGTTGAATTAGAAAATGCATTTGCAGTAGGGTAGGGCTTAAATTGCTTTGTAACACACACTTGTGACTCTGTGCACGTTCACTTTGGAGTGCACAGGTGTGAAATTTGCTACAAGATCTCATGTGTGCATGTGTGTGACTGACCTATAGAACTGTAAGAGTAATAGACATGTACAAGATGAGGTAAAACACCACTTTCTTAAAGGCACTATATTTAGCTGTTGATCAGATACTCTTGTCTTGAATATATAAATAGAACCTGTAAAATATACTGGCCCAGAGAGCCACTGCATTACTGACATACTTCTCATGTAAAACACAATTGTCCATTGTTCCAGGCCTTATGACTTGAAAAGCAGCACTTTCTCCTTATGCAAACGTTGCTTTTATATTAAAATTTCGCCCCTTTTTAATAGCTTAATTTGCTGTAGTAAAATTGTCAAGATTTTAGTGTCCCAGAAGATTTTAAAAAATTAACAAGGTAGTCAATGTTAATTTCAGAATTGTATTCTGGCATATCTGATTTTTTAAATTCTCTTAAATTGAATTGCAAGATACTTGGGGCTTGTGTTTTTTCTTATTGTTTGGTTTTCAACCTATGGGTAGCTTACTTTTATCTTTGGATACTGATGGTATATGTGAAATATTTTTCGTGCATTCTTGTCACTGGAAAAACACTTAAAAATACCTATTTACCAGATAGCAGAACAGTACACTTTGCTGTTCTTTTGCTTTTTTTAGTCCATGTTATTTGTGTATGTTAAAATAGCTGAAGACACCTATTCACAATGACCAATTAGTGATTCATTATGGAAGTCATCTGCTGAATTTCATTTTTCAAGACTTTTAAATTTTTCAGCTGAAGTTGCGCTGTGCTATGTTCATTTTAACAGTTTTTACTTTAGAAGACTTAAAGATTTATTTCTTTTTACTCATGTGATTTGAATACTTGCAGAGTTGGATTTTTCCTGTTGAACTTGGGCTGCTCAGCACAACAGAGGGTTGGACCAGATGACTTCCAGGTCTATTCCAACCTAAATTATTCTTTGATTCAAATTGTCTTTTAATGTTTTTAACAAAACTGTCCTGTCTTCATGACTTGAACTGGTATCTGTCCTTCTCCTAGTACATACTGTTAGCTTGAACATACACTCTTGGAACAAGAAAAGAAACCCCAACCTTGAGATTAAATGAGTTTATTTGTAAATCTTGTAGGAAAAGCTGTCTCATACCTAATTTTTTTGATGTCTTCTTGCTATGGCATACATTGAAGCTTAATTACAGAATGCCTTCAGAGCATGCATAAACTGTCTGTGAATATTGTGGATTTTGACTGCAGTTTAATTCAAAACCATAGTGCAAATGCACATATGCAGACAATGCCCACCAAACCCAGCCAGGTGCATGCTGCAGTTCCCAGGCTATCCCAGTGTGCTCACGTGGGCCCTCAATACACTGCATGCAGCTTCTCCCCACGTCACTGCTCCTGACTGCAGGGGCTGTTCAGTGCCAGGTTTGTGACATGGTTGTCAGTGCCACGAGAGCCTCCTTGCTGATGGAAAACAAAATCCAGTGTAACTTGACAGGGGTTTAAAAATTAAGAGAGTTTGGTGTGCAATATAATCACTTTTATTCCTAATACTAAAATTGTATATGTAAAGTGATGCAATTGACCATGTTTTTGCACTTTGGCATTTATAAATATTTATATGTATTTAAAGATTAAGAATATTTGTGTGTATACATATATATTAAGAAAACAGCTCAGTTTTGTAAACATGAATGTTACTTTCCTTTGAGAGACTTTGTATAGTCTTAACACTACTGCAGCATACATAGACAATTTATGAGCTATGACTAAAATAAATAGTGGTCAACATAGATACAATCTGTAATCTTAACTGCTCACCTGAAAAAGAAAGGGATCTTTGGCTGTCAATAGATACTTTACCAGAAACTTGTTAAACATCTGAACACTGAGTAGCTGAATGGCATTGCAGAAATGGAGTATGTTTTAAACAGTTCATTTCATCTGTGCTCATACAATTTTTCCTCAAAATAGCCTTTAGAAAGAGAAGCTTGGCATTTTGCAATCTGGGTAAGCAGCCTGTAAGTGTACTTTGAGGAAATAGTGTGATATGACAAGTCTAGGTCTTTATGGAAAAAGACGAGAAACGAATGTCAAAATTAAGGCTTTGTCTGCATGATCATACAAACTAAACCAGTCTTAGGACTGGAAACTACAGTTTGCAAACAGCCTTTGAAGTTCTGTAACGTTTCCAGCAAGGGCTTGCATTTTCTTGTCAAAATAATGAAAAACTCAACCTTGACTAGAAATTAACTAGTTGGTTGGAGAGTTTCACAAGCTGTTAGGAACCAGAGGGCTCTTGAAAGAGGTTTTGTCTTTTTTTACATCCTAACAGAGCATATGTGTTTATTCCAAATCAATTAAAAGAAAAGAAGTTATTCCATATGTTTAATTTTTCTTTCTTAAAGGAAGGACCTTAAATGCTAAATCGCTTTCCTTAAAATTAGAATTTTATGAATGAAGAAGGGTTTAGCTATTCCAAACACAGCTGACGTATGGAGTCTCCAAGGATGGGGTAGGTGAGCCTTGGGTTGTCACAAGGGCCACCCTCCAGCTGGGAGTAAGCTGGGAGGTCACAGCTCCAGGTGCAGACAGACCTTTGTGGTCCTTGGGGAGTGTGGGTTCAGCCTTGCAGCAGCACAGAGTGTTTGGGGTCAGTGCTGAACTGCATTTGTCTGCATGTTCTACATGTGTCATATGGATTCTAGCAGGGCTTGATGCTAAACCTAGTGAGATCATATTCTGGGAACCAGATTCTTTCCTGGGATGTGTGTTGTGTCATTCCTGCTCAAAACTGGTTTTGATCCAGGGACACCTGCATCCAGATGCAGAATTTGGGCTTGAGTTCTATAATGAATCTAGTAATTTCTTCACTTTTCCAGAGTGTCTTTAATTATTTTTTTAACATGTTGAAATATGACAAAAAAAGTGTATTCTGGGTCATTATTTTACATATTTTAGATTGTCTTTTACATGAGTGATGTTCTAAAAGCTTCTTACACAAGTTGTCAAATCAGTTTTGGTTTTTGCCCACTCTGCATGCTAAAATAATGTCTGGGGCTAAAATAATGTTTTAAGTAAACCATCTTTTCTCATATTAGCTTTGGAGGAAATTGGAGAGATAACCATTTTTTCTGTTTGTGTTTTATAAAATGATTATTTTTGCAGCTAAAATTTCAGTTGTTGGATTTCAATCCCACAGTGTTGCTTTGTGGATATAAATTTCCTGGGTCCGCTATTTCAAATGTGTATAACAAGTCCGGTATAAAATTAAACAAATAAAATGCAATCTTCTGCAATTTGTTATTGAAAACATGGCAAATCATTTTGGTCCAAGAATTAAAAAAAAATAGAGAAAATACATTTAACTGTTTATATTCAGTGATGCTGCTGCTTATTTTTTAAAAAGGTGCTTGCAGTTTTGCACAAAAGAAATCAACTTTATTAATTGCTGGGTTTGAAGCACTTTAGAATTCTTCTAAATACAACCATATATGGTGTGAAAAGGAATGACATAACATGCTTAATGTGTTTAAATTTTGGTTGTAGCCTTTGCTATTCTGACAGATTTGATCAGCATGTTTCTTTAAACCTGTTTTCAGAGATTAGAAATCAGAAACATTTTGGGGGCTGAAATTTAACACATGGTAAGAGATATTTGAGAAGTACCTTCTGAGTGGGTGACTTGATTGGCAATGTGACTACCTGGCCATCTATTAAATAAAGACACAGCAATGTCTGTTCCTGTAGCAAGGGCAGCTCACTGTGAGCACTGAGATTCTTTTTTTAAACAAAAAAACTTTTCTTAACTCTTGGCTATGCATCATGAAGTTGTATATGCTTTGTGGGACTCCCCTGCAGCAGATGCTCTGTGACTGCCACGGGGAGACACTGTCCCTGCTCTGCAGTGCTCCAAACACCAAACCCCTGGTATTTGTAGGGTGTGCTTCAGCAAGTCTTGTGTTTCTTTCCCTGTGGGCAGTAGCTCGGCACTCCACAGGCTCCTTAGGATAACAAAAGCAGAGGAGGAAGGAGTCAGGTGTGAAGAGCGTTTGGTGCTGGCTGACTGAAGCAGAGATGGTGTTTGTTGCTGATCACAGAGCTCCTTGTACCCCTGAGCATGTGCTGTTGTCTTGTCTTCTAAAGGGGAAAACCTTTTTTTGAAAACCCAAGTGTGTCACATTTTCTATGAATTCAGATGCTTAAATTGGTGCTAATTTTTTAAAGAAAATGTAACAGATGGTTAGCACTGTATTTGTCTGTTTTTGATACCTATATTTTCTTAACTGGTAGCAAGCCAAACTTTATAAAATGACTAATGTGCATTTTCAGCTTCATCAGATTCCCAGATTTTCCTAAAGTAAAATGTTTAAACTTCCATGGTAGCTACTGCTTCTTTGGAGCCATTGCTTTCAGGTGTTTTATACACTAATCAAATGAACACAATTAGAACAGACAGCAATACCTAACTATCCCTTTCTTTAAATCACAATGTGGTTCCCCAGGTGGTTTTAGCAGTTTAAGATGCCTGATTAAGAGCAAATTAGAGATAGCTGTGTGCAGTTAACTCAGTACATTGAAGCCTTACCTGGTTGTTAAGATAATTTATAAAGATTATACAAATATTCATCTATTTTGAAGAGGGAATAGCAAGCAGAAATAATTGCTTTCATAAAAATTAAATGTAAATTCCAGAAAATATATTATTTAATGTATTACAGAACACGGGCCAATAAAGAGTATAATAGGCTCATTAAGTGATTAGTTATGAAATCCAGTTTTATCCAATGACTCAAAATAAACCCCCTCCAAAATGTAGTTCTTTGAGAATTTCTTTTGAATGCCTTCAAGTTTAACTCCCCCCAGAATCAGTTTTTGGTTTGGTGTCCTCTTTCCCACCTTCTGTTTACCAAATGTCACCAAAAGTAGCATCAAGCCCTATCACTTGTTACAGTGTTCTGGTTTTATGGCCTTAATATTAGTTCTAGTCTGGTATATAATTTCAGAAGAAAGATGTGCTTTGAAGTCTAACTATAGATACATGTGGCCTCTTCTGCCTATGGAATTAGGCTTTGATTGTCATATCTCATTCTCAATGCTTGTGCAATAGGAACATATTCCTCTCAATGCAGTGGCTATTTTGTCTGATGCTGGACTTTGGTTTCAGGATGACTAGAAAGTTTTTCTGGGTTTGTTTTTTTTTTTTGTTTTTGTTTTTTTTTGTTTTTTTGGTTTTTTTTTATGGACAGCAGTCATGCTTCATTTTTTTTTTGGCCTGATACTCTTTAGGAAACTAGAATTTCATAAGGAAAACTGTCAATTACTGGTTCTGTAGTTCTAGTTAAAGCCTTGTTCTGAAGCTTTTTTGGTTGTTTGTTTTTTTTTCTTTCTGAAAACGTTATCGTAAAACAGTACTAAAGCCACTGTAAAATTACAAATAAATATGTATACATAAAAGATTTGAGCAGTCTGTCTTATTTACTGTGTTTTTTCTTACTTACTTATATTTTACTTACTTACTTGGTTCTTCCTATGTTGAAGTAGAATGTTTTATGTAACCAGTGATGTATGTTTGATGTATAGATTACTTCTTTCCAAACATGAAGTTTCAGTTACCACTTTAGCTTCCAGTTAATGGAAATGTAGGTGTTGGCATGAAAAATGAATGAAAAAAACTTAAAGAAATTGATTGCAGCATCTTTTTCCTGAATAACTGGAACATTTGGACATATTAACAGCACTTGGTTTTACTACCAAGTGTGTTTTGAAACTTATTTGGGGGGTTTTGATGTTGTTGTTTAAATGGCAGAAGCTTGAAAAAAAAAAGTTCCACTGTGCTTCTTTTGAGGATGATCTGAGTATTTTTGCAAAGACAGTGATGAGATTTCCAGGCACCTTGCAGAGCTGTCTGCTCTGACTCCAGGGAATGGGAACTAAAACTGAACTGCTGCTTTGATCTACTGGATTTAATGAAGGGTTTCTGATATTAAAGGGAGGATTAAGAGCTGCCTTCCCAGATCCAGGGTGAGGGCTCTCAGCCAGCTTTTGGTGTTGTAAAAGCTTCACTTGGGACAGTCTGAAATTATTTTTACAGCAATGTTTCTTTCTTCTGTGGAGAACGTGGAAGTTTTACCTCTTCTCTACAATGCTTTGCGACAGAGTATCTGGGTAAAGCAGGGATGCCCAGTACATCCCAAAACATCCCTGTATTAGATGATGGGATGTTTTTCAGGTTGCTGTTTGAGCTACAAGGAAGATCTAATCCATTAAATACACTCCAACAGCAACAAAAAAATTTAAGCAGGATGATGATGTGTGAAGTGCTTTGAAAGCATTACCCAAGAACATTCCTCACTTATGCAAAACCTTTTCTTTATATTTCCTGCAAGTTCTTGATGCTGGCAGGACAGTTTTTAAAAAGCAAGGAGGGAGTGAAGTGTTTAAACAAGGCTCAAATATTTTTGAGGAAACTGGGGCTTCAGAAGCTGATTTTTCTCATACTAATAAGGTCTAAAAAAGAGAATGCAAATGCTGGAATTCAAATGAAAAGCCTGCTCATTTGTGATTGCTTGGTGTGAAGGTGGCAATGAAACAAGCTCTTGTTCAGTGATGCACATGCATGAGTGCATGGAAGGGGTTGGCAGGAGGCGCTTATGAAGGAAGATGCAGAACCCTCTGCATCTTCCTTTGCTCTTTCTGCATTTCTCATCCCCATCTCTCCCAGCCTGTACCACTTAGGCTGCTGTCCCAGTTTCCAAAGCATCCCCTGAAACTCCAACTGCAGTGCTCTGTTCTGCTCCAGGCTGGTAGAAACAAAGATACTGTAAAGCACAAGATTAATTTCCCTCTTAGAAAAGCTCCAGTCTTTTAAAGTTAGCCTTTTTAAACATATGTTCCCATAAATACAAGTATTGGCACCCCCAATACGTTTCCAGTCTTTAGTGTTATGTATTAAAAGCTGCAATTTTTAGTTACCCTAATTTATAATAAGTATAAATAACCATATGGCCAATGGAGTCAGTTTGTGGGTTGATTGGTTTTTTTAGGGTTTTGTTTTTGTAGTGGAATACTCCAGTAGTGTAACAGCAAATGGCAATGCAACATATTTTAGGAGACACTGGTGATTCTGCTTAAATTGCAGTTCCCTTGTACTGCAGGGGAAAATAGAAGAAGACTACAGCAAAGATATTAAAAAAAAAAACAAACTAAAATCCTACAAACAGTTCCTTTACTAAGAAGAAATTGAGGAATACTTCAAGAAATTAAATGGATCTTTTTCTTTACACGAGGCAAAGTGTAATTTGACATTACCCACTTGCCATCTGTTGAAATGCAGCATGTTGAGGTATTTTCTGGTTTATGTCAATTTGCATGACATACTTGTAACTTTTAACTAATTAACAATGTTATATTTAATACATTCATTCCTTTTAACTACACAATAGCAGAGGAGCACTCTTTGGAAAGTGAAGCCCAGAAATGTTGCTGGCTTTTGGCTTTCATAACAAGCTATGGGTAAATCTCCATTCAATTTCTAATCTTAGAAATTGGGAAAATACTAATGAACACTTTCCTCAGAGTTGTTAAAATTCATGACTTGCAATTTGTAAAGAATAATGACTTACTGCTAATGCTGCTGAGCAGCCTGCACATTATTCCCTGGAGAAATGCTTGATATTGGATTAAGGCAAAAAGAGAAAATACACAATAGACCAGAGGCTTTTCAAGAGCTCTGTGCAGCCCTGCAAAAAATCTTTTAGATGCTCTGGAGTTCCTCAAGCACCTTACATGAAAATGAGTTTGGATGACTCTGAATAATTGCCTACCTAATCCTGTAATGCTGGATCCTGGTACAGGGAGGCATTGGCTGCAGCAGCATCCACAGACCCTGCTCCTGGTTACACACAGTGGGAAGGGATGCCTTCCCTGAAGCCTCATAGTGTTTAAAATCCTTTACCTTGCAATTACAGATTGGTGCTGAGCCTTTTGTCTGCCCATCAGCATCCTCAGAGCTGCCAGGTGGTGCTGTGAGGGTTTGCTGGCAAGTCCCCAGGGCAAGCAAACTGCCCTGGGACTGCCATTTCCTGGGACCTGTCCTTTTTCTGATCCCACAAGATATGACTTAGAGCTGTCTTGGTTTCTTGGGAGTCCTCTGGCCAGGCAAGTTTTGTCAGATATCTTGAGAGTTTTCCTCAGTTGTGGTTCCTCAGGAGGAGCCTGTGAGCTGCCCAGCCTGCTGTCCCCGGGCCCTCCAGCACTGTCACCAGCTCAGTGTCTCTTTTGCTCAAGAAGGGACCTTGTTTGTGTGTGTGCCTTGCTCTGCCTTGCCACAGGTCCTGAAAGTTTTCTTCCTCCCAGAGCCGTTTGGAGCTTTTCAAGTACTTGGAAAGGGTCCATTTTGCCAGAGCTGGGATCTTATTTCAGCCTCCAGCTTTGCTTTTTGTGCACAGCAGGTTGAGGTCTTGAGCTGCTGTACCTGTCTGCTGCCCGCTCCCTTTGTCATCTCCGGGAGCTACTGCTGCTTTCCTACCCCAGCTCTGTTGGCTGTAGATTGTCTGACACCTGCAGGTGCTCATTTGAGAGCTGAGCACCCTTAAATGGTTCAATTCCCTGGCTGGGAGGGGAATCCTGCAGCACTGTCCCAGTCCCAGGGCTGTGCAGGGGGAGCCGGGAACCCCCTTTGCAGGCATCAGGGACACAGCTCCTTGCATTCCCCTTCCCACACTTGAGGAGAGAGACCTGTAACGTGTGTTTTGGCTGCACTGTCTCCAGCTGATGAGGCATGAGAAAAATGGCATGGATGTGAAATGGCTCAGGCTGCTCATCCCTGGAGCATCCACTGCGTCGGCTTCAGAGCGAGCAAACCACGGCGGTGCAGCAAGGGAGGCGACTCCCCCGGTCACGCTGCTTCAAGGACAAGAAGCTGGAGGTTAAGGAAAAATAGGCCACATCAGCAATATTTCAATTCCTCTTGGAGAAACTTTGATGTGAATAGATACAGAGTGTTTATTTTAGCTGCCTGTTCTCACAAGAGAATCAAGCACAGCACAAAAATAACTCGGTTATTACTAAAGGAAGAGCAACCCTTGCAGTTTAAATGCACGTCTCAGAAATAATGGAGATGGTTTAAAATAATCTGGAAACATGTTTCCTCTCCCTCATCCCCACATCTTCAGTCTCATGATATAAGAAATTAAAATGAGCTGTTTTAAAGTGCTGCTGTGTTTCTGTAAATGTTTTACAGGTCTCTCTGAAAACCTCTTCAGGTTTCCCTCTGCCCACCTGACAAAGCTGGGATGTGTTCCTGGCAGAAATTGGGTTTGGGAAGTTATTGAGATGCTTTCCCACCTTAACCTGCACTCCCTTCAGTAGGAAGAGTCCTTAGAAATTAGCAGGCATGTGAGTGTTTTGGGAATCTAAATAAGGCCTGGGGTGTAATATGTAAAAGCCAAGTAAATAAGGCTTTAGATGTCTGAGGGGGAAGATGCTGTACTGGAGGAAGGTGGGGAGGAATCCACTAATTTGATTTTGCAGAAGTGAAGTAATAAACTGGCTTAAATTCCACCGTCAACCACCCTTCCCCACCCAATGCTGCAGTTGCTGCAACCTAAACTTTTCCTCCAAACAAAGATCTTCCTGGAGTATTCATGGCAGTGCTTTACAGGAGTTCTGTGCCTATTAATAAGCTGACAGATGGCTGTAGTTTCTGATGAAGCAGATTTGGTTTCATTGATGAATCTGTTTTCTCCCTGCCCCAAAGGACAGGCACAGCTGTGTGGACCAGCAGCTGCTCTTGCACAGACCTGATTTCCACAGGCACATCTGCCTGCCTGGCCAGGAGGTGATCCCGGCACTGCTGCCCTGGGGAGGCTGGGAGGGAGCTGGCCTGGTGATTCTGCTAAGGCAGGATGGAGAAGCAGGGCAGCCAAGGGATCCCCACCTGAGAGCTGAGGCACTGGGAGGAGTCCGACCTCGTGGTCCCCATTGCAGTCACACTGTTAAAACGACATGGTGTGGGTGAAATCAGGGAGTTCAGTGGGAAATTCACAGAGCTAACCTCTGCTCTTGGTCCCCAAGCCTGTGTATTACTGGAACTGATTCACATGGGGAGAGCCATTGGAGGCAGCAGGTTTGCAGGAGCTGGGACTTGGGGACAAGCAGCCCTTAGTCCTGTGCCTCTTTTACACAGTGGCTGCCAAGCTGCAGGTTAGGAGCTCAGAGTACCCCAGAGCCACATCAATGGGGTGTCACAGCTGGAATCTCATCTACTCTGTGCTTCCTCTCCCAATTATGATCTTGATGACCACAGCACCATATAATGTTGATTTCCTCCCCCACACTTCTCTGGATTTACGTTTATTCATATGCCATGTTCTCCTTTCACCTTCCCTGTGGCTTCTCCAAGAAGATTGCTTGTATTAGTTTCCTGACAATGTAAATGTCAGCAATGAAAAGAGCTGTGGTTTTGGGTTTTTTTGCCCTGAGGCAGAAGAAGAGCTCTGTTCCAGACTCTCAGCTTGCAGAGAGCTGGGATGTTTTGAAAAATTGTTTCTTATTTTGGACTGACTTGGGATGGAGCTTGTGATTCTCTGCTATGACCTCTCCCTGGGGCGCAGAGATGCTGCCATGTGTGGTTAAAATTTAACATGCTTGAAATAGTTCCTCCAGGCGAGCTGTGGGACTCAGCCTCCCTCAGTTCTGGTCCTGTGCCAGCTGCCTGTTCCCCTGGAATCCCCTCTGAGCTCTAGAAGAGAGACCAGAGTCCCCTCACTGTGCCTTTTGTGGGGTATCATTTGCACTGCAGTCAGATGAGATGTGACTGTTCCAAAAGGGACATTGATCAGCCCCAGGACAGTACATGTTTGTCCAGATAAAAGCTCACAACTTCCTGCACACAAAAACTGTTGACAGAGAGTCATAGAATGATTGGGATTGGAAAGTACTTTGAAGGTATTTCAGTTTCAACCCCTGCCATGGGCAGGGACACCTTCCACTATCACAGGTTGGTCCAAGCTTGGTTCAGTCTGGCTTTAAACACTTCCAGGGATGGGGCAGCCTTTGTCAGGGCCTTACAACCCTCACAGGGAAGAATTGCTTCCTAATATGTAAAATCTACCCACCCTTTGCCAATTCGAAGCCATTCCCTCTTGTCCGGTCACCACCTGTCCAAGTCCCTCTCAGCTACCACTGGATTGTTGTTGTAACCTGGGTTAATCAGCCCTTTCTCACCTTCAGCCTGGGGCTAGAGCTGAGCTCAGCTGCCAGCAAGGGAGAAAGCAGAGAGATCTGAACACAGCTGCCAGGGCACCTCCTTGTGCCAGGCTCAGCTCTTCCAGTTTGTTAAAGTAGCCATGTGGTTTGTGCAGGTAGCCAAGAGCTGCTCAAAAATGCACTTCCAGGTGTGCACTGGAATGGCTTGGAATGACCTGAACCCAGCACTGTGCTCCCAAAGCACCCTGTTCTCCATGAGCCCCTTGTGCAGCTGGGCTGGAGAACATGTCCTGGAATGGGGAAACACTGCTGCCCTCTTCTGCAGGATGCAGTCAGAGCTGTGTGTGGAATGAATGACTTTAATGTTTAATGACTTAGTTTGCCATTAATGAATTTAAAGTTTTGTTCTTGCTGGGTTTCTTTTCAGCCTGGACTTCCATGATGTTGGAATAATCAATGTCATAGCCTCATCTCTTGTTTTCCTCTTGCAGCTGAATCAAAAATAAAAACGGTTTCCTGTGCTTTTTTTTTTTTCAAATCCCACTTGGGTTTTAACTCTGAACGATTTATTGTGCTAAATATGGTGAATAAAGGGAAACAAAGAAAATGTTCTCTGTGCACCTGCAAAAAGAGAATCAGGATGGACCAGCCTTGGCTGGGATGGGCTGTGGACCCAGGCACCTGACCTCTGTTAAACTCCTGGCAGCAATCTTTTATTGTTTGATAGCAATCTTTTTACAAAAAAGAAATAGAATCAAAGTAATAAAAAGCATAAGTTCAAAACTTGATTTTGAAATCTGATTACACTTTTAATCTTAGTTTGCCTTTTTATGATGCATGTTCTTATACAAAGGTGCTGCCCCATTCCAGTAGAAGAGGAACAGGTGTGTGTGGCTTGATGCCATAAGGACCTGATCTTTTTAAGCTTTGGGGCTTTCAGGAATACTGGATATTGCCCATCTGCATAACATAATGCTTTTGTGCATAAATAAAGGTCTAGGGCTGCAGCCAGACAGCATCACAGAAAATGAGGGTGTTTGCCTTTGGGCAGCTGGAAGCTGCTTGAAAAATAGAGCTGGAGTCTCCTTGCTGTGACCCCAGCAAAGAGCCGTGAGCACGTTTCAGCTTCTCTGGCTCGTCGCAGGCTGGAGCTGAACGTGGCATCGTCCTCATGCTGCCCCAGTGCCGGGTACGGCTCCGCACGGCCCCGCGGGGCTGGGGCTGCCGGAGCCCTTCCCGCTGGCACAGCTGGCAGATTTACGGGGGTGTGGGAAGGGGGAAATGACCTTTTTCCTCTCCTCTCCTCTCCAGAGAAGAACAGTGCTCAGCCGATCTCCCGCTAGATGTCACGGTTGGGGCTGGGCTGGGGCTGCTGGCGCTGCCGGAGCCAAAAAGCCCGGAGGGGAAAAATCCCACCCTTTTTTCAGGCTCTGTGACAGTTTGTAACCAACATCTTACAAAAACAAGCCATAAAATTATTTACGTTCCTTTATAAGGGGGCAAAAAAGCAGATGTGGGGGAATATTTGAAAAACACAGGCTCCTGGCAGGAGAGGGCACTGTGTACTTGGCTATTCCGAGGCACTGTGCAGGTGGGAAGAGTGCAGTTGGGTGGAAAGCTGTGCAGCCCCCGAGGTGTGACCAGCCCTGTGCCGTGGACAAACGCTCCGAGGACAAAGCTCCTGAGCTGCTCCTGCTCTTCTTTCCCACACCACGCTGGTTTGGGTTAAAACCTGCTTTGTACCTGATGCTGAGTTACAGGGGCAGAGGCACTGCTGAGGGAATGGGCTGGGATGAAGGCAAAGCCACATGGGGAGATGGGAAACAAGGCTTCATCATAGGCAGGATCTGCATCACTTGGCAACAAAAGCATCCTCACCAAATGTATGCAAATACCTTTAAACTGAGATGCTTTTCTCCCTCAGCAACTGTATTTTGTACCACAACCATAATTTACCTGTTTGCTTTAATGTAGAGCTTCCATCTGGGGGAAATGGAGTTTCACTGGAAATGTATGTTCAAATTAACTCTCTTGCCCTTTGTTTTCTTCTGTAAAGTAATTCCTGTTGTGCTATAATGGGGGAAAATTGCTTGGAAGGAACCCTCCCAAACTGCCTGTCTCATGGACTTGGCTTTTCATGGAGGCAGTTTTGATGCAATTCCTTACTTTAGTTTTATTTTAGCTCTACAGATCTGCAAGGAAGGATTTCAAGTATTGGGTTTGTTCAGCACTAAAGACAAGTTCAAGACTTTCTTGTGCTCTCAGAATGACCCTGAAACCCTCACAGGGAACAGCCTGTTTAGTTCAGCATTTGTATTTCTGATAAACACTAATGGGAGCTGCTGGTGTTCAGGCTGTCATTCAGTTTTAAGGATTTTATTTCCCTTTCAGGTTCTTCCCAAGGCGTGTTTCCGTGTGGGACTTTTGTCTTTGCATAAGGACGAGGCTTTGACTTTAAACTAGGGAAAAGGCTGAGAGCTCCTGGGATCCTTCTGGAAATGATCACTGTAACAAATGCCTGCTGCTCGGCTTGAAGTGAGCTGTGGTGTTTAGCTGCATTGTGGATGGTGTCTATAAACACAGCAGCTGTCTGCATGCAAACGGGACTTTCCAGCAGTGCATAATATGAAAAGAATCTTATTACCAGTAAAAAAAAAAGAAAAAGCAAGAAAGGCTCAAAGAGCTCGGATGATGCCAGCTTCCTATCAGCTCCAACAGCAGTCTAGACATCTCGGAGAGTCATCAGGCCAGAGTGATGTGCGTGAGGCATTTACAGCTCTGCGTGCCTTAAAGACAGCTGGGAAGAGGGAGCTTTCCTCCAAGGATGGGCACAGCTCCTCAGGGCTCCTGCTGTCCCCTGTCCCACTTCTCACCCATTGCTTTCTCTCCTGCCTGGGTTGGGGTGCCAGGGGTCACCTCTTCAATGAGGCACATCGTGTGATGATGAGTTTCTTTTAGTGTCATTAACCTCGCTGACACTTTGCTCAAGCCTCAGGGGTTTTTGCAAATGCCTCTGGGGCAGGGCTGTGGTCTCTTCACTCTGGCCAAGCCCTGTGGCCATGGGAAGGGCTGAGGCTGGGGGAGCTGCAGGGACACTGTCAAGAGGTCGGACACCTCCACTGTCCCCTGCCCTGGGCCTTTCCTCAGGATGGTGAAGGAACAAAGCCAAGGTCTGACCCCACTCCCAACATTTCCCCCAGCCACAAGCTGCTCTTCCATCTGCTCCAAAAACTGCTGTGCTGGGATACCCCAGCACTGGGGCAGCTCATTCTGCCAGGGACCAGTTCTTAGTCAAATGTCCCCACCACCTCCTGAGCCAGGCTGCTCTTTGGGGCAACCATCTCCCAGTTTCAGGATTCAATTTGTAAAACATCACAAAATTTTGGGGAAAAAAACCCAATGCCTTGCTCTTTAGCAAGTAATTTACTTACTTGTGCAAAGCCAGGGATCTAAGTGGGTTTTCTGCCATCCCTCATGACCAGCTGAGCTGTGGGATGGATGCCACGGGGAAAACTTGGCTCTGTCTGCACTGAAGAGGTTCCCAAAAAAGAAATACCAAAACACCAGAGGAAAGACTGCTTTCATGATAACTTCTGGCCCAATCAGAGGGAGAAAATGCCAGGAATTTCCCAAGAATATCTGTAGTCTTTGACTTTCCAGCTGAACTCTAGAGCTGTCTGGGATGGAGGAGCACCAGAGACTGCAGGTGTCCTGCCTCTCCTCCAACACCCAGACCTGGCATTTCTCACAGGGCTCTTCTTCTAACAAGATTCAACAAAATTGATTTGGTGCTTCTGGGTTTTTTAGTCTTCTGGTTTGTGTTGACAGGAGCATGTGGGGCTGGATACACAGCTTCATTGTTTGCATGTTACAGGGGAAAAAGCAGCAAGAAAATGGGGAGGCTTATGGATAACTAGCAGTTCTTTGATATCATTTTTGGAAAATACAGCACAAAATTCACTAGTCCCAAGCAAAGGTACTGAAGAAAGAGGGAAGGAGAGAGATATGTCACTTAACATGCTATTTTTCCTAGGCAAAGCAAGCAGGTAGCAGAAAACAGTGGAAGGAATAAATCCATGTTCTTTTTCAAAAGGATAAGTAAAGTGCATATTTAAAATGCAGGGAGTGATTGCTTTAGGGGGCTTAAAATTATGGCCCCAAAATGCCCTGACAACTTCCTGGTGTGAAGGTACATGACTGAAAGTGGTTCCTGTGCAGTCACTGCCCTGTGAACATGACTTTGCTCCTCTCTGCACCCAGTGCTGGAGCTTTGTGCTTCACTGCAGAGCTGGAATCTCCCCTCAGCTCGGGACCCTGGCTGCAGGGTCAGAGATGCTGAGGGTGGCTCAGTGCCTCCCTCTCACCTCACCCCCAATTGATGGAGGGTTTTCATGGCTGGAGGGGAGCATGAGGAACCAGGGGTGCCTGGTTCAGTCCACATGAGGGCAAAATTTTGCTGAGAATAAACAGTGAGTGAGCCCTGTCCTGCTCTGAGGCTGCCAGGGAGGAGGAGGCTGAGGCACAGCCAGTGCTGCAGGGCCAGCCTGGGGGACAGAGAGGGACAGCAGCATATTAGAGCCTCTGATTCAATCATTTTTTCCTAAATGTCTCTTGAAGAGAGTGGTCGTAATGTTGAGTCATTACCAGCCATTTGCATGTACAATAACAACAGGGGAAAAAATAAAAAAATCAATACCAGGATCAATGGAGAGCTCCCTGCTCTGGGTCTTTTGCCTGGAGCTTATCATTAGTAGACGCTCACAGAGCAGAGTTCTATTAATTAGAGGAAGCATTGGCAGTCCACGGGAAATGACTGGCAGGTGGAAAATCCTTGGATTTTTTTTAACTGAGTTTTTGGAGGTGGGTTTGTTTTCCCTTTCTCTTCTGGACTCCTCAGTGTCCTGAGTGAAGCGTCTCCTTCCCACCTGTGCTTTGAAGAAAGAGTTTTCTCACCTGGAATTATGGGAAAGGATGACTTTCCAAAACATGTGAGCAGAAGCCAGGGACAGCTCTGCTTGAGCTCAACCCCTCAAATCACTGGGCAGTGAGCCTCTGATCCTCCTCTCTTGTACCCTTTCCCCCAGCACTGCTCACAGCCTGGTGGAGCACATAAATAACAAACATTTCTACTGTTTTTGCAACAGCAGCTGATGGATTTCAAGGAGAGGGTGCTCTGGCCAGGTAGAGCATTCTCCAAGTGCTGCTGGAAGCCTCAGCCCTGGCCTGAGCAGGACCAGGGCCAGGTGGGTAAAATGAACACCAGCCTTGGCTTCCATGCAATTGGAGTAAATTCCATGCAATTGGAGTAAGTCCTGTCAATGTGTTGCTGCTTTAAATAACCCCCAGGAAAAAGCCTTGTCCCCCCAGCTGTCCCCAGGCTGTGACATCCTGCCATCCCCAGCTCTTGGCACCATCCAAGGCAGGGTTGCTGCTCTGGCCTTTGGCTGCTCCTCCTTGACCACTCTGTGGCTCTGTGCCAAAATTCAGCTCCAGAGCCCCCAGCCCACCCACTGCAAAGAGCAGTTATAGATCAGCAGTGAGTAAAGTACACAATTAACTGCAAAATATCCAGTTATTTTGCTTATTTTTGACAGTTATGTGTCAAATAAGACAAAATGTCTAAAATGAAGACAAAATGCAGCAAATATGTTTAGGGACAGCTGTGTCATGGCTGTGCCAAGGTGAAGCTGTGCCAGGGCAGGGACTGCCCATGGCTTTGTGTTGGGGAGAACCCACTGGATCTCAGGCTGAGGGTGAGGAACTCAGATTTATTTTTTCTTAGCATTTTGGGGGAGTTACAACAACTTTAAGTGTGTGAGAGTGTACACACTCCTGCCTGGACTGGCTGGACTGTGAGCCCGGCTCTTGGCACTCTGTTTGCTTTATTGTCTGTGGCTGTGCATTTACTTTAATTAAGAAACAAATGCTGAAACCATATTCAAGATACTCTTCCTCCTCTGCATCATGGTTTAGCTGATCCCAAGCAGCTTCTATTAGGTGGCTTTGTATTTTGGGGCTTTTTCTTACTTGCTATTACTACCATGAAAGCATTTCTAGGCCCCAGGGAAGACTGGGGAAAAAAAATCTCTTTAAAACCAGCAATTATTCTTAGTAAAATATTCTAAATAATTCATTGCTTACTGGCTGTAGTGCACTATTAAATGCCTTTTAGCTACTGCTTGTATAAACTCCTAAAGCCCTGGTTCAAAGCCAAGCTCAGGTTAATGATACAGAGATTTCTGTGGGAAGCTCTGTGTGTCCCACAGAGCAGCTCCTGCAAAAGCCCCACGGAGCTGGACACAGAGGGGTCTGTGTGGGCAAGTGCCTGTGTCACTGGACTTGGTTTTAAGCAAATTCTCAAGATTTTTGGACCTAGGAAGTCTCCTCATTCTCACCTAGCTTCTGGAGAAGCTGGGTGGACAATGTGCTGCATTGGTGTAATGCCCTTCTAACAGAAACACAGGGGATTTAGGAACATGACAACTGCCTGGGAAGCATGGAAGAAAGGGCCACAAATGTGAAGCCAGCAGTGGCTCAGCTCACCTGCCTCTCCAGCAGCCTGCTCTCCATCCATGCCCACTGGAGATAAAGGAGAGTCCTTGGCAGACTGGGCTCAGTGCAGGGCCCGTCAGTGTAGTGTGAGGGTGTTTTTCCTTTATCATATGCCTGCCCACCTCTGTCATGTATTTGCTTCTGTTTGGTTCAGTCCTAACCCAGCACTTCAGCTGCTAAATCTGATCCAGATGAGGCCTTACTTGTCTGACAAAAACTTTACCTCAACCCTTGCAGAAAACTGTTTAAAGAGGACTTGAGCACAGCATTAGACCCAAGGCATCTGTGCCAGCTCATCTCTTTGAGCATCACTTTTGGGTGCAGCTATAAAGAAAAGGCTCAAAGATACTGAAACATGAAGATTTAAATTTACATTTCCTATATAAAGCTTTTAAAAATTTGCCTATTAGCAGGTATTAACATCTCTTTGCATCCTTAACATCTGGGTAAAAAGGAAAAGCTATGACATGGCTCAGCAGCCATCAGGTACATCAGATTCCAAGGCCATTTCCATCAGCAATTCAAGCAGTGCCCGTGCAGTCTGTAGGATGGACATGTTTCCAGGGAAAATGGCTGGCAGAACCAATTAAAGGTTTTCCAGTTTCATTCCTGTTTAAATGGTGAACTTTGCAGAGTTTTGTCAGGCATGGAACTGTTTGTCAATTCAAGTGAAAATAGTTCAAATCATGATTTAAACCTTAGAGCTCCTTGCAGAGCTCATCCAGGTTAGTTCCCAAGAAACAGTAATTTGTTGTCCATCTCAGCTGCTGGTCCTCATCCAGACACTGCTCACCCCATGGCACAGGGATCTCTTCCCTCAGATCAGCCACAGACCTGGGATCTGCAGGGTTTGGCTCAGGCTGGGAACCAGCAGACACGACCTGAGCTCTGTTCCCCCGAAGCTCTCCAAGTATTTCACAAATGGTGACCTTCACTTTATCTCTTGGAGGTAGGCAAATAGTAATATACTAATTTTACAGATGACTAAACAGCGTAGAGAGTTTAAATGATTTGGCCAAGGTCAGAGCAGCCAGCAGTGGGGCTGGGAGGAGATCCAGTCCTGCTCAATCCCATCACCTCCTCCCACAGCTCTGAGCAGGCCCTGCCTTTCACAGAGCTCAGTGGCATGGGGCTGAATTTAAATGGATCTCAATTTCATTTACAGCAAACTCCAGGATATAAACTGGGGGTTTCAGAGCAAATCTTTTATCTGGCCATTTTTAAAGGACTGTGTCATTTAAAATTGCACTTGGCAGAAATCAGGCTCTTAGAAATCAGAAAATAAGCTGCCTCCTGAATGACAGCTATGAGGGAATGGGCGAGTTAAGGGATTAATTTGTTTGATTAAATCTTTAAAGAGTTTACTGAGAGTGCAGACAGGCCTGCAGATTATAGCATGGGCGCAGTGGTGGGCAAAGGAGTTATTTAGATAGAGCCTATGTGCTATCTTTCATTTTTCTCAGTCTGTAATTACTTTTAAGTAAAATAAAAGCTAAACCACAACCGAGGCTGCAGAATTAGTTACCGTCCTATTTTTGCTCCTCCAGGATAATAAAATGGTGTGAATTACTGATGGCAAAAGTGCCTCCTTCAGCCACCAGCACGCTGACATGGGAGCTCCAGGGAGAAATCAGTGCCACAGCCCAGATGGGCTTTTGGTAAAATCCTTTTGACTTCCCCAAACATTAAAGCAATCACTGAAAGTGCACGTTCAGGATAGGAACAGGTTGAAGACACTGAAGTTTTTGATCATGGTAATGAGCTTTTTCCATTAGGGCTGAGAGGCTGGAATGCCCCATTTGTCTCCAGGTTTTGCTGAGCCCCTGGGAAGCTCTGCAGGAGCAGCTCCTGAGAAGGGGTGGCTGTGTCACCAGCCACTGGCTGCTGCCATCGGGACACATTTATTTAAGCCAACAGTAATTAATGTAGTTTTTTTCTGAATTTTTTCTATGCTATGCAATGCAGCAGGAGCCCAGCAGCACAGGTGTCTGCTTTGTTTGATGACTCTGAGTGCAGCAGCTCCCTCGGGCTGCGAGGCAGTGGCAGAGCAGGAGCTGGTTATTGACTGAGGCTTCTTCCCAGGAAGAGGAGGCTTTTCACAAAATGCTGACCATGGGTAAGGTGCTGCTGAACAGGGACATCTTCCCTCCACCAGCCTTCCATGGGATACCTTAGGCACAGGTGGGGCTGGATCCTCTCTCTGCACCCTCTGGCCCAGGGGTGCTCTCAGCTGCATTAATCACTTTGGGCCAATAAATCCTTTGCTAATTTGCCATCAGCTGCCCAGCAACAGGGATGAGCTTGCTAGAATTTAGCACTCCACCTGCTGGCCCTGGGGTGGGTATAAATAAGGGGCAGCTCCTGAAATCCAAGGTTTGCAGTGAGATTGGAGGTGAGCTGAGTATGTGGTACATGAGTAAAGATTTTTGTCTTGGTTGCAAGTTTTGAAGGGCTGTGAAGCTGCTGAGTTGGACCCTTAAGCTGCCTAAAGGAAATGCTAGGTGAGAAAAATGAAGTTTTTTATCATAAGAAACTACAGAGGAGCTGTAGGTATTTAAATGGCTCACCAGGCACTTGGCAATCTTGTCTGGGCCTGTGGAAGGCTCGGGTGTGGGGTGAGCCTGATGGCTCAGGAGTGGGCCCGGGGGCCCCTGGGCTGGTGCCAATGTGGTGAAACATCCAGAGTGGGATCACACAGGATGTGTCCCTGGGGCCAGCTGTGTGTCAGTGACACAGCAGTGTGACAGTGGTGTCCTCAGCAGCCCCTGGTCCCTGCCCAGTGTCCTGCCAGCACTGCCTGTCCCATGCCCTCAGGGAGAGCTCTTGGAGGACTTCACTGTGTGTGCTTTGCTCTGCTAAATGGCTGTGAGTGACTGCTCTGAGGGGACTGGTGCCAGGTATGGGGGAAGTGCTGGCATATCCTGAAAGTTTGGGAGCCTCCCCTAAAGCTTGAAGACACCATGGAGCTGAGGGGTTGGGTTCCTTTTGGAAGCATTTGGCATGGGAAAGGGTGGAAATGCCCAAATGGTGCAGTTGCTGTCACAGGTTTCAGAAACTTTGGAAGGACTTTGTTGCAGGTGGCAGCTCAGAGCCTCCCCCTCTGTGCTGAGGTCCATCAGTCCCTGCTGCTTTGTTCCCTGGTGTCTGATTTATGAGGGAGGGCTTGGCTGGTGTGAGCCCTGTCCACACAGATGTGCTGTGTGCCAGCCTGCTGGGCTGGACTTGCTTGCTGGGGGTGACGTTTCCCAGCAATGCTGAAGCATCACTGCACTATTGACAGAGCAGCTGATGGATGTGAACATCACTCTTGCTTTTTATTTGCAATTAATGCTGGGTTTGTGCCTTGGACTTTTGTTCTTTTCAAAGCACGCAGACCTGTTCTGAACCATTAACCTGACAGCCAGTGAGTAGTAGCCTTTATTTTGTTGTTTTCAAAACAATAGAAATCCTTTTCTGGAAAATGAATGGATCAGGTTATTAAAATCCTGCAGGGGCACTGAAAAACCAAGGTCCCACTCTTAATGCCAGCTGAAGACAGGAGAGCTTTGCTGGCTTGTGTCAAGGCAAGAGTCTGACCTACTGTGGGTTTGCTCTGGGACAGGATCTAGCTGGGTTGGTGTTTGAGAAATTCCCACTTTCTTAATGTACTGATTACCTGGGGGTGCCATATGGTCTGGCTGACAAATGGTGTGTTCACTGTAAAATGGCAGATTTTCAACACAAGCCCTGTCCTGTAAAGTTTCCCACATCTGATGGTGCACAAGTCTTCTAGCTTGGTCAGGGTGAAAAGGAGCTGGATACACAACAGGTATAAACTTACTCAAAT
Organism: Ploceus nigricollis; assembly: GCA_013399945.1. Taxonomy (NCBI): domain Eukaryota; kingdom Metazoa; phylum Chordata; class Aves; order Passeriformes; family Ploceidae; genus Ploceus; species Ploceus nigricollis. The sequence continues at coordinate 1,062,732 of VXBC01011365.1, forward strand.
TTGAAATGTCTAGTGTAAAATTTAAAAATTGTAAGCAGGTTCCCACTGTCCTTGTCAAAACAATGGTGGTAGGACAAATTCAGAATATCTCTCCTGAAGAGTGGCAGATGATCCAGTTTCACATGGTGTTACTCAGAACCAGATGAATCTTTGCAGCAAGTCTTTGCAGAGCAAAGAGCTCCTGTGCAGTAAATGGCCCTAAGCTGTAATTTAATTGCAGTTATTCTGGGTTTTTTTATTGTTGTTGTTCCAGAAGCAGCTTGGACTCCTGTGCTATTCTGCTGTTAAATGCATAAATAGGCAACAGTCTGGCAAGAACAAGCTTATGGTGCAAAAAAAAAAAAAAATCCTGGGGGCCTGAGTGTCTCTGGGATAAGGTTTAAACTCAGTTTCTTCACAAGTTCTCCCAAGCCCTTCCCTGAAGGAAGGGATGGGGCAGAGGAGCAGCAGGTAACATCCCTCCTCCCCCTGAGAGCATTGCTGCCATTCCATAGCTTTGGGTTATAGGGAGAACTTGTGAAACATCTGGGTGGCACAACCCAAAAATGCACAGGATGCAGCATGGAGGTAGGAGCAGATACAAAGCTATAATATTTTAGTTCTCTTGTAAAGGCTGAATCACTTGAAGAGAGAAAGGGAGTTACAATATTTTGTCCTTGTTTGCAGGTTTAAGTATAACTCCCCTCTGCTTTTCTTGTTACTGCAGCATAAGTGTTTAGCAAAGCATTAATCTTGCTTGTCAGTAATAACATGCAAATTAAACACCTGCTCGAGGAATCTGTAGTGCTTTGTTCCATTAGATGGTATTGACATGTCAGGTATTTGGACTTTAATTCAGAAAAATGATGCCATTTTCATTTATCTCCCCTAATGAAGAATGAAGGTGTGCACTGATACACGGCTGCCCACAGCAATGCAGCTAAAAGTGAAAAACAATACTTAATATAGCCACTAAATTACACGTGACATCTCATTTAAAGATAAACAGCCTGAAGGCACATGTCCAAGTGGCATTGATGAAATTTTTAAATGTTCCTTTGAATTTTCATTTAACCACCAATTTGGTAGTGAAGGTGCTGTGCTGGCTGGGAGATGTAATGTGTTGCTGCTTTAAATAGGCGCTGGAAGAAGTAGGAGAAAGCTGCAAGTCCTGAGGGACATGGATATGGATTGGCCAAGACATTCCCCTCTGCTGACCTGGGAAGTAGGAGCTGTGGCCATGAGATGGGTGGAAGCAGGTCTTGTGCTGTGAGATGTCAAAACTCCCTTGTCCCCAGCTGCACAGTGACACTGGTGCCAGAGGCTGGGCACAGCACAGGGGTCCTTGCAGGGCTGTGTGTGACTGTGAGTGTCTCCTGGTCTCCTGAGCTGCAGGCTGGACACTACTGAGCCCCCACTCTGTCACATCTGACCCCTTTTGCACATCTTACTCTGTAGTGCCCACATCTCTGCTCCCTGAAGAAAGTTTCATAGAAGAGCAGAAAGAGGATGGAAAAGAAAACAATTTCTATTCCTGTCCCTTGTTTTTCCATGTGGAATGCACTGGGAAATTGTTTACCTGAGGTGATTGGTTGATTGGATACTGGTGAGGATTGTTTGGCCCTGATAGCCAATGCAGTGCACCTGTGTCTGGATTCCCTGCAGAGAGGGAGTCACGAGTTAGTTACAGGGACAGTAGTTAGATATGATAGCTAGAAGTTAGGATGTAGTTTTAGGAGTTCCTCTTTAAATATATACTAATGTATTGAAATACAGTTATAATAATAATAAAATATTCAGCCTTCTGAATTGGACTCAGCATCATCTCTTCCCCGCACGGGCCAACTGCAACATTACTCTTCAGCTTTCCATCATTTTCTGGAAAAGCTCAGATCTACATGGAAAAATGTGAATACAAGGGGGAATGGCTTTAAACTGCAGAAATTCTTCTCTGTGAGAGTGGTGTGACACTGACACAGGTTGTCCAGAGGAGCTGCAAGTGCCTCATCCCTGGAAATATTCAAGGCCAGGCTGGATGGGGCTTGGAGCAGCCTGGTCTAGTGGAAGGTGTCCCTGCCCATGGCAGGAGGTCAGAACTGGATTATCTTTATGGTCCCTCCCAGCCCAAATAGCTCCATTATTTTATTAAATGTTCCTTAGCAATTTAAACATGGAAATTAGGTCCTATTTTCCATCTTAGTAGGGAAGCCCTTTATGCATTTGAAACATGTTCCTTGCTTGCTCTTTTTTTCCCCCATCTAAATAATCCAAATCTGTTCACTCTTTTTTCCATGAGTTTTTCAGGCAGGTTTTGCTTTCCTCTGGACCTGTTGAGATCGGCTTTGCTGTGTCATGCCCAGCTAGACAGAGTAACTGAGCTGAGGTTCTTCCTATGCAAAACAGAAGGAAGATCCCTTTTGCAGGGTTATGTTCTGGCAATAGAAAGCCCACATTTTCAGCAGAGCTTCATCTGTGACTTTACTGGTGTGGGCAGTCTGGGCTGTTGGGAAGCAAACCTTGTTTGTGTGTGCAGTTGGGGCTTTCTGGGATCTTCCACAGCCTGGAGGCAGGCCCTGGGGCAAAGCATCTTGTGACAGAAACAAAGGCTGCCAGAGGGAAGGCACACAGTGCCATATTCCCCTGCCAGTATTTGCCCATCTCTTGAAGTGACTGCTTGAATGGTGTCTCTGTAATGTTTTTTCATTGCTGTTTTTGGATGAGAGCCTTTGATTTACTTTCAACTAATTTCTTTTGAAGACTGCTCCAGAGATGAGCTCTGTTTTATTTTTGTCCAGATCTCCTGAATTTGTACCAGAGATTTTTTTTGTTTGCTTGCTTGTTTTCCCCCAGAAGGTAGCTAGCAGCAGCAGGAACAAGCTCATGCAGAGGGTGCTTTTGTGGCCAGACACTGAACACACAAATGACCAGGCTGCAGATCTTCAAAAGCATCCAGCAGCATGAAAAAGCCATGCTGGAGGCAAACAGCAGGCACTGCCAGACCATTCCCTCCAAATCTTTGATTAGTCACATTTAATGGGATTTCTTCTCATGCTTTTGAGCTGTTCAGCAATGCTGGAGCTTGACCAGCATTCATGGTCACCTATTACAGGCTCCAGCCAACCTCCATACAGTCACTGAATGTTTGTTTGTGTCTCCTTGGTAGATGTCAGGCTCAATCTAAGACCCAGCTCTCAGGATTTCCTGGTATGGGGTCACTAGGATCCAGCTCTGGAAAAGATTGCTTACTTCTACTTGTTCAGTCTTGATTTTGATCAGGGGAAGAGCTGATGTCGTTGCATCATTCCTAAAGCTCACCCTCCCTTTTGGCTGTTTTTGTTATAGAACACAGAACAATTTGACACAACAGGCTGGGCTTTGTTGGGTCTTATTTTTGCATCTTGGGATGTGACAATATCCATAATAAACACAGGCTGGGATTGCTTGTGGAGAATCTACCCTTATTTTCAATAGATCCTTTCCTTTTCCTCTGAAGACGTTTAAACCTTGCCTTATTAAAAATAATAGAAATGCATTTCCCCTCACATAAAATATTAAAAGCAGTTTGATGGGTTTTACTGTTTAATAAATAGTTTGCACTCCCAAGGCTCTTTCCAACAGAGAATATGAGTGCTTCACAATCCTTTCCTGTGTCTGGCCATGTGAGTTGCCTCCAGCAAAGAGAGTTCTTAATTCACAGAGTCCCTCCTGCCCACGTGCAATTGTCAGCCCCAGCCCAGCGTGCTCTAATCGTGGCTGGCATGAGCTGGCCCTGCTGTGGTTCCAGCCGTGGGGAAGTCAGACACTTCCATACCCACTGAACCTCTGGGTATTTCCTGATGGAGACAGCAGCCTGTTGGAAGCTGGACCTACTCCACAAACCAGGAATTGGGTATTTCTAAGAGTGGCTTCATTTATTTACACCACTGAAGTATCTGTGTATTTCATAGCTGTTCATTTACTCACCTCCCCCAGACCACAGGACATGAGGTTTTTCCATGTTTCCTCTTGTCCAGCTGGGAACTGAGGCCCAGAGAGAGGAGGGGGCTGCTCAAGAGAGCCCGAGGCAGAGCCAGGAAGCCACAGAGGGGCACTGGCACTGTGGCCCCATCCCTGCTCTGGCTTCTCGCTCACGTTTCCCTGAGCTGTGCATCCCTGTGACAAGCGACATTTAGCAAATCATGTCAAACTGAGGATTTGTTGATACGATTCTTCTGGCTTGATGGGAGGGGGTGGGGAGGAGGAAGCCTCTTGATTAACAAGAAGAACTAGCAAGAAAAACCTCTTTTCTTCAGCAGCAAATACTTGCAAGAGAGCTGTGCAGGGATCTGGGGCTCTGCTGAGCTTCCTCCACCTCTGTTTCTGCAGCTTCATGGCAGGTGTAGCTGTGGGTCACAAATGATGACTTATTGATGCAATATTTTGGTGGCCTTGCCTTCTTTCCCCAGCAGGTTATTTGGGAATGTTGAGGAGCAGCCCCTGCCAGCCCAGCCTGAGGATGGATGTCTGTGGTCCCACCACTCAAGGAAACTTAGATTTTATAACAATATGCTTAAAAGTCACTATTGCACAGTCGGTTTATGGGGATTTTCTGATTCACATGACTCCTCTGGATGGCAAATCCAGGGCTCTCTTGGCCCACAGACTGTGGCATCCTTTAACTGGGTGTTTATGGGTGAAGGCTGCTGAAGAAGGGGGGTAAGTGGTGATCTCAGCTCTCAGCTAAGGGAATGGGGTGTTTGAGACTGCTGTAATGAGAAGTGAGTGAAAATGGCAGCAGGGAATAGATTCTTAATTTAAATAATGAGCGCCCTTTGTTGCCTGACAGATGGTCATTTTCTGAGAAATGCAAAGTCTCTTTGGAGGGGTCAGATTGCTTGTATTTACATGGAATAATGAGGGAGAGGCACCGGTCCCAACACATGCTGTGTTTTTCACATTTTTCCAGGGGTATTCCCAGCTGTCTTTGAAAAGAGCAGATTTGATCCTTTGCAAATCTTGTGTGAGTCTGACCAGTGTTATTATTGCACAAGGAAATCAAACAGTGATGGGAGTGTCTCTGATATTCAGGCAGCTATTATAATGCCCTTTAAGCATCTTTAGTTGCTAGAAAGGAAGCTTGATACCGATGCCAGAAAACATCTTGGCCTGAATGTGCCTTTACTTGTGCAGGGCTGGCTGCAATCCAATATCCAGTTATCTGCACACTGGTGGTGTCTTTGGGATTTAACTCGTGGGAAGGCAGATGGATGGCAAAGAACTGGCTTGGGGTAGGGCACCTTCCTACACACTTCCTCCCTTGCTGCATCCACTTTTAATGTAAGAACTGAAGATCAGGCACCTAATGCTCTGTTTTAACTATTATTTATTCCACCAGTTGTGGTGATGGGCAGCAGGGGTTACAGAACAGGAAGGGTTTTGGGTTCACGAGGAACTCCTTGCTGTTTCACGATATTTTACTGGGATGGTGGCAGCCCTGTTGGGCATCGTGTCTGCTCTGGCTGAGGTGTCTCAGTTGTCCATCTGCTTCTCTGGAGTGTGCAGGTTCTTGTTGTCTCATCAAACAGAGAAGGGGAAGCAGCCTGTCCCAAGCCAGTGATCAGGAGACAAAGATCCTGGTTGCAATGGCTCATTCTCCCATGATGTTAAAGAACTTTGTTGCTTCCTGGTCAGGGTCAATATTTTGTGTATACAAGCATTTGAAAGAGGTACCACACAAAGTAACCTTTAAAGGAGTAGTTTGACCATCCTTAGCCCCTGCAGAGGAACAATTAATGGCAATTGGTGACCCTAGCATGGTTCTCTTACTGTTCATCAGTCACCACTGAGGCTGAGGTTGTAGCCCAAATAAGCCCTTACAGTCCCATTAAGCTGCTCCCTAAACAGCAAGGAAAACAAACACTAGTCTCGACCCCCAAATTTTCTTAATGGCACAGACTGTACTTGGGTGTTGGGTTTCTACCTTTTCCTGTATGTGGATCCTCATTCTGCCCTATTTCTTCCAATGCCAAAGAAGGATGAAGACTTTCTGTGGGTGAATGTGCAGTGATGACCGTGTCCCAGACAAAGGAGAATTCAGCTTGCAGATATAACAAATCAACCCTCTTTTGAGCTCTCTGCAGCAGTGCAGGGATAAGTTTTGCTATCACACTTGAAAAAACCCCCTAACGCCTTCCCAACCTCCTGATTCTGAAAGTCTAGAAAGGCACATAGAAGTTTGAAAACACTAAAGGCAGTGACTTTAGTTTTGTTGCTTGGCAGCTTAGAGGTGCTCCCATAAAATTCAGCAGTTTTATACATCCTCACCATGTGTTCTTTAATCTCTGGGTTAGGAAGAAGCCAAGGCAATCAACACCCATTTTTCACAGTGAATCAACTACTGGTGTCAAATTCTGGTCTGTGCTTTGTGCCAGAAAAGGCTTGTTGTCACCTAAATTTGGAGTATGCCAGGTCAGGCTGGAAAATCACTTGTTTCCTGGACATGGCCTTAAATTATATACTCCTTGTCAAGTCTTGGAGACTGAAACCAAAACTGTATTGACAGAGTTTTTCCCCCTTTTGTTTAATTCCTCACCAAAGGTGGTTGTCTGATATTTTCTATATGCCCTGTGCTCAGACTGACAGAAATCAGATTTGGGCAGTGTGGTGTCCCTGTCAAGGTTTTTGCCATTCTGTTGGCTGATGCTCCTTGCCAAGAGCTCTGTGCATCTGGGAGGGAGTTCCCAAGGACCTCAGATTGCTGGACAGTTTGCAGAACCCTGGCCTGATCTGCATGGTTTCCTGGCAGAGTATGGAGGCATTGGCTTTGCTCTGGTGTGGATAAGCTGTTACAGCTTATCAAATATTTTCTTTTTAAAAATGTGTTTTATCTGGTTGACCTGCAGAGAACCAAACAAGTGTGTTTCACTGTGGCATCCACGTGGACAGGACTTAACAGTCCAGCAGCTGACAGTGTGTAGTATGACAGGGAGTGAAACCTTTAACCAAAACCATAGCACAAGTAATTTTTAAAGGTTAGTGTTCTAAATTTAACTTCAAAGATGCTAAAAGAAGATGGGTAGATGATACAACTGGTCAGTGATCTCACAGGCAGTGAAAAATGTATGTTAATCCAAAAAAAGATGTTCGTGATTTTCTGCACCCCCTCACCCACACAGGTTTTATTTGTGCTCAGGGATGACAATTGTTTGTACATGGGGTGGTGATGTCCAGGGCTGATCCACTGGTGTGCAATGGGGAGCTCCTAAAGAACCTGCCCAGCTCTGTTGTGCTGTGTGTGAATGCATGGTATTCACATATATAAATGCCAAGGGCTTCATTACACTTCCAAATATAAAGGAAACCTTCATTTATCCGTGCCTGGAGAATCAGAGAGAGAATCAGCATCAAAGAGAGCCTCCTACTGAAACCATTTGATGTTATAAAGGATAAAGAGTATCTGGCAGAGGCCTTAGAGGGGGGGAAATCTGACAGGCACTCAAGTGCTACAGGCAGCCCAGCCTTGTAGCCTCCAGTTTAAATGCTCCAAGAGTACGATCATAATGCACAGGGGCATTCAGAGCATAAATTGATGTTTTGTCTTTGCCTTTTTTTTTTCATTGCACTAAGAACTTGCCCTGCAGCTCCTGGATTAATTAGAATAGGGGTGGAAGTGCTCTCCTGCCCTTTGGATGTGTTGTGCAGAGTGGAGTACACAGTGCCCCTAGGAAACGAGCTTGTTCCATTAGGTGAAATCAATAAGGCAGAAATCTCTGTGAAATTCTTGTATTAAATTACAAATAGACTAACCCCCTAAACCAGGTGACAGTGATCATTGCTTTTATGTTCTGGACAAATGCTTGTGGGAGCACTTTGGTCAAAAAGGCACGTGCACTTCTGCAAACATCAGCTGCTTCCTGTGGTGGCTGATTTTTCACTCCTTGGGCTGCAAGAATAGAACTTTACTTTGCCTATCAGCTCTTTTCTGGGGTACTTAGTGTTAACTGGTATACCAGTTCATGCAAGCATTTACCATAGAGGATCATTTCATGACAATAAATTCATGCTCTCTCCCCAAAAGTTGTCCTTTATGTCTAACTTTCCTTGGTTGCAGCACAGAAGTTTTCTTGTCATGCCAGTTTTATCTCAGATCCAAGCTTGATGGGGCATGAAGAGTTCAAAGAGCACTTCAGCAAGTGCCACCAGTGCCCAGGCTCTGTCTGGGAGAAGCAGCAAACATGCCATGCATTTACTGTCCTTGAGCAGCCCAGAGTGACACATGGCCTGCCACAAACTTTTTTGTTACTCATCTTTTAATATCACAATACTCATTTCTGCAGACACCTCTTGGACTTCTCAGCTGGGGGAAAAAATCAATGGGTTGTTTATCCCTGAAATGGTTGTTCAGGGCTTTGATCAACCTGGTCTAGAGAAAGGTGTCACTGCTCATGGCAGGGGCTTGGAACAAGGTGGTCTTGAAGGTCTCTTCCAACCAAACCATTCTGTAATTCTGTCATAGGAAACCTTGTCTGTAAAGGCAAGAGCTTGGGCACCAACAGGTGTTGATGGGCTCTGAGACTTGCCAGGCCTTTCACTTTCTCTCACTGGTCCTGTCTCCAGCAGCTCAGGAGCTGCTAAAGCAGCAGATGCCACAAAACCTGATCTTAGGACATGCAACACAGGGAAAAAAAAACAAGGAAATCATGATCCTTACTATTGCCATTTTCAGAGGAGATCAGTCTCCTGCTGCCCCAATCCTGAAAAAATTCATTTTACCTACTTGGATGCACTTTGGTTTTCTTACACCTGATGGGTGGGGCAGGGAACAGAGGAGTTCAACTGCAGCACCTGGGGCACAGATTGGGCATTAGAGGTGTGGGCAGGGACTGGGTTTCTTTGGTTGATGGGAGAATCTCATCTCGAGAAACTCTTAGGAACAGCTGGATTAGTTTAGTCAGAAGGGTTTTCCCTGACTGACAGCCCAAGGAAAGGGTTAGGTCACTTCTTCTGGTCCTTCCCAGAGTTATTTGTCACCAGTGCTGAAGGTCCTGTGCTGTGTCAGGGTGCTGTGTTCCAAACTACTTGTTTTTTGGAGGTTTCCAGAATAAAAGTCCTCCTTGCCTTTCCTGGAATAAATGGCTTTTGGGAGACATATTTTGTTATGAGGGTCAGAGAATAACACCCTTCCCAGCATCCATAGCAACCTGCCTTAAGAATCTCTGCTTGGAAATCTTGTAATCTTGCTTGGATGCTTTTTGAACAATTTCCAGGAATGTTCTGCTCTTTCCCATTCACAACTACTAAATATATGCTCTGTTTGGACTGCAGACCCTAGTCTATTTTTATATTTATTTCCAGCATATTTTAATTTTTCTACCCTGGGTAGAACAATTTGGTCTGTTCTTAAACCCAAGACCTTGCTGCCCCCTCCCCTGCCGCTGCCTGATTTTGGCATCACTTACAAGGAGTTTATTATTCTGGGGTACTTCTGTGTGGACAAGGACTGTGCCAGCTTCTGACTGACTGGAGACAGACTTAAAACCAGAAAAAAAATATGGGCAGAAAAAAAGGAAATCAGTTGTCCCTACACAAAGGAGTAATAAAGAGTACAGAAGTGTTTCGTCCTGTTTGTAAATGGTTAACTGAGTTTTGGGGCAGAAAACACTGTAACAGAGCAGTGAATTCCTACTTGTGGAGCATTTCTCATTCCTCTGGGTTGAAGTGGCCAAAGGTCTTCATGTTAAGGCAGAAAACAAGTGGCTGCTTGCTTTCTTGTCCTCCCATGTGCCCATATTTAGCAGGGCTTTATTTATTTGATTAGGTGCAAGGAGTATGGGCTCATTGTTTACACTGCATGAACAAGGATGGCAAGAAGATAGATTTTAATCAGTGCTACTCTTGCCTTTGGTTGCTACCTTGGCCTCTGGAGTCTTTATTTCTGCATCTGGTGAAGATTTAAAGGTGGGGAGCAGAATTTGAGAAAATATTCTCAGGCATGTGGGTAGTGAAGGACTATTCAATTTGAGCTGTGTCTTGATTAAGCTTATATATCTCCTTGTGACCTTGACATGAAAATTCCCCCTTTAAATAATGTTTATAAGTCTCCAGGGTCAAATCCAGGCTTCTGTGATGCAAAACATGACTAATGAAATTACTGTGTCCTGAGCTGACAACATCTTGCTGGGCCGTAAAAGGCTGAGCCTAGAGCAGCGCTGGGATGTCGCAGCTCTGCTGGGAACCCACCTCCAGCCTTTGGGAAGGGGTTTAAATTCAGAAACAATGATGTTTTTAAGTGTGTGCTGAAGCATTGTGAAGCTTCAGTCCCACAGGGACAGCCATGGTTCTGTCCCATTACTCCTCACTAACACCCACCACAGCAGCTGGCTTGGCTCTACTTAGTTATTTTTCCTCCAGACAAGGACTGTGACCTTTCATAGTGACAGAGGGAAACTCTCCCAGCAATACTGGTGCTTTAGAAATGAGAGAAAAGGAACCAAGCCCTGAGTCTGTTACTACAGAAACAAAATCCTTAATCCACCAGGGCTGGATGGTACAGCAGGAATGCTGACTGGAGTTTCCAGCAGAAAGGCAGGTGAAGGGGTTAAAGACAAAGCTGGTGCTTGTTCCTCCATGGCATTATCTGTATGATTGCTTTTCATATCTTGTTTATTGTGGTTAGCAGAGCAGCTATAATATAGAGTGCTAGATGCAATAAATCTTGTCATTGCAAACAGCACACTTTTCATCAGAGCTCGAGGAATTGCAAGGTAAGCATTCAAAGGCAATCTATAGATTTAATTATATAGAAAGCCTAACCCCTGTGTAGATCTTAAAATAAATTATAACTGTGAAGACTGCATTATGTTCAGTTTTATTTGTATTACGTGTATTATCCTGTTTCAGTTGTTCTGAGGACACAAGGAATGGCTGTGTGTTGCCAGCACAGCGTCTTCTGTGGTTTTGTATCAGCACTGAACAGCCAAGGATGCTGGTAATTTAAGGGTTGAGAGTTTTTCAGCCTTTCTGACAGCTGTGTCTATAAATTCACACTCCTGAGTTTTAAAATCTTCTCAGATGCTAATTGTAGCATCAAGAAATCCCATGGGGTAAAGGAAATCACCTCTGATTTTATTTACTGAAAGAGGCCTGTGACCACAAAGCAAAACACTGTGCATCAAAGTGACAGGTCCAAATTGCTCTAATCTCAGCACTCCTCTTGGCACTGGGCTGGTCACAGCCTGTCCCACCCAAGGGACATTCTGCATGTCCCCCTGCCTGGGGCAGGAGTGAGGAGGTGACTTACCCTGCCAGCAAAAACACCCACCCCAGTCCTGGGTGTCTGGAATTACAGCAGTTTCAGTGACTTTCATTTTTTCCTGACTTGTAGAATCCCCAGCCTGGTAGTGCTGGTGTGTGGGCCTGGGTGGGTTGGTTGGGCTGTGCTCTGGCATCCCAATGTGGGACTTTCCTCCCCCAGCACAACCTTTGTGAAGGCTGCAGGAGTGCAAGGGGTGATGTGGGATGGTTTTGCTGAGACTGCTGTTCTTGGGAGATGCCAGTTCAGTGAACTTAACAAGCTTCTGGGGGTTGAGCTGCTCTGCTTTGGGCAAGGTTCAGTGATGGTTTCCCCAGCTGAGGCCTGAGGGGGGCTGCTCTCCCTAGGAGCAGAAGAAATAGGACTGTTAGAAAGGGAGAGGTGGATTTGCCATTGCCAATCAGCCACAAGACCAAGCTGGGTGAGATCAGCTCTGTGGCAAACAGCAGGACATGATCTCTGGCTGGCAGAACCTGCTGTGGCTTTCCCAGCTCAGGAGCAGGGCTGGGGAGCTCCTGGGTGGTAGGGAAATGTGATGTGTCACTCAGGTGTTTCACCTGGACAGTCAGTGGTGCTTTTGGAGCACTCCTACGGACCATGAGTCAGGAGGAGGTTGCCCAACATGCCCTCAGGGTGCATCTTGCTCAGACAGGTTTGTCCAGGAAGAAGCAGCAAAAAATTCCTGCTGGAAAGAGGCAGAGCAGGCAGTGGATGTGCTCCAAATTCTCCACACCTTTCTCAACAGCAGCCCTGAGAAGGACTGAAAGGTGTTTGTGCCCATTTCACTGACTCACTGGTCACCCTGAACTTGTGGTCTGCAGATGAAAACTGTAAAATTGCTGCCAGTTTATTTCATTATCTTGGGCTGTGAGGTGTGACTCAGGAGCTGCTTCACAAGGGATTTTGCCATTGGTGGCACAGGGAGGCTCAGGAATGGTGCCAGGCAGGGATGGAGGGATCCCCACAGCACCAAAACCAAAACAGGACTGGTTTTGGTTCTAGTTCTGTTTTTCACTCATGGCACTGCCCTGGCTCTGCAAACTGCTGAGTTTGTCCAGTGCTTCTGCTCATCATCCTTTGCTGGACACAAGGATTTCCTATTTCAGAGTGAGGGCTGAAAGAGAAGCAATTGGTAACTGTAAAGGACTCTGTTAAATGATAAGAGCAGTGTAAATATGATACAAAAACTAAAAAGTGCATTTTCTTCCATCTCACTTTGCTGAAGTAAACCACATCTGACTAGAAAATGTCTAAAATCAATAACAGCTAAGACTCAACAACAAAATACATGTACTTAATTAGCACAAAAGCACACATTTATTTCCATTCATAAGCAAGATGCTGAGGTTTCACTCCTGCCTCATTGTCAGCAGTATCACTCTCCTTGTGCCCCCCTTGCCAAATCCCCTGAGGTCTGGGGACAGCAGCATTTTGGATTTAACACAGTCAAGATGCTGTATGGGGTGAATTAATAATATAATAATTCTGGCAACTGTGCCAGTGGTAAAACTTTGATTGACTACTTTGAGCTGTGTGCTGGGGTGATGGGACAGGCAGAGCCTGGCTCAGTGCCCTCCATGGCAGGAGCAGGGGGAGGTCACTGCCTGATCTCTGTGTGGGCAAGGGACCTCCTCAGTGGGAACTTCTGCAGCCCAGCTCTCTGCTTCCCTTGCTGTGCTTTAACTTCAGGGATTAGTTTGTTCAGCCATATTAGTATACATTTGAGGAGCAGCACAACCTCAGAAAGAAGCTCTTTTGTTCAAACACACAGCAGGAGCAGAGATGTGTAATTTGTTTGTGAGGACTGGGGAAGTCCTGTCCCATGATGTTTTTAATGAGATGTTCTTAAAGCTGGGTTTTGTGCTGATGACAAACCTGTGATCAGAACTGGTGACAGCAGCTGTGCACACAAAGACTTGTGCTTATTAATTGAACACAGGCACGTGATCATGAAGAAAAGTCCCAAAACTCTCCCAGGACCTGTCTGTAACCAACTCATAAACTTCTACAACTTCTTTTACCTCTCCTGCTCTGGTGGGAAAAGCAAAGCCTCTGCTGTGACCTTCCACCTGTCCTGTTTTTTGGCAGAGCAGGAGAATCTCTCCCCTGCAGCTCTGATACAGGTCTGGGTGGTTTCTCCTGTGCAGGATCAATAGCAATGAGGAGCTGGGGGTTGCTTGCACAAACCTGCATTCTTCAAGTCTCCAGAGGAAATCTCAGCCCTCATTCATCCACACCATAGCTGGGGTGGTGCTGAGCTACCCTAATCTCAGTTGTCTTTCCAGGGGGCTTCTCCGGGGCCTCAGTTTGGGCTCAGACCTTGGACTGGCAGTGTCCCTGCTCCCCCTCTGAGCAGGCGTTGGGTTGGTGACAAATGGGCACAACTGTGGCACGTGGCTTGCTTTCAGCATGCAGAGCTGGTTTGTAAATGGAGTGTTCTGCTAATGCAAGAGGAAATGGGTGGATATTAATTGCTCTCTGGCAGTTTGTCATTTTTCCTGTTGGTTATTGATGAAATAGCAGCAGCCTGAGGGAAAACAGCAGAAGAGACACAAATGTTTGGGACAACCTGAAGTCAGAGGAAAAACCCAATATTGGCTGGAAGCGGAATTAGGCTGCATTTTAAACTGAACTCATTCCAGTAGATTTACTAATATCCAAATATTTCATCAACTCTTGGCCCCACCATGCTGCTGCCTCATACCACTGCTGGAAGAAAAGGTTCTTCTGAAGGTCAAAACATCCTTTCAATATTTCAAAATGATCCATTTTGACTATTCTTTCAATCACTTTACATTCCTTTTATTATGAAAGCCACAAATTCGGAGGGAAGAAACCCCCCAAACCTAAATCCATTCAGTCCCAGATTGAGGGCAGAGCAATTTTAAACTAAAGCAAACTTTAGTTTAAATAGAGAGGAATGTTGTGTTGGATTCCTGAAATCCTGAAGTTTTGCAACTTCTCTTTTTTGTCTTTTTCTTTCAGCACATCTGCTTTCTTTTGGGGGATTGCAAATGAACCAAAATAATAAGAATCATGCAATTATTTTCTCTGCTGTGGATTAATTCCTGTGTTGCAGTGGAAATGGTGGGTCCAGCAGACCATGGAGTGGGCAGAGCTTAGATGAAATATGCTGGTGCTTTGGTGTGTGCTGAATCCAACCAAATATCATTATGATCATCTTGAGCCAGCTCTAGGGAGGGAAATCTTAATTACCCAGGTTAGGTTTTCATTTATTAACTCCTCCAATTTAGCATAATAACCCTGAAGAGGCAATGCTCCTTTGCCAGCAGTGGCACTCTGTGCTACTCCTGGTTCAGAGGGGAGCAATGAGCAGGTACAAATATTCAATGAAATTTATTCATTTCCTATAAACAGCAGAAGAAACCAGATTATTTTGCCCTTTACAGATAGAGTTACAGCTTCTTTAAAGATGCAGAGCTACGACATCCTTTGGTTGGGGGAAAGTCCAGGGGAGAACAGAGTGGACTTGAATTGCTTTTGCTGTGAATGTATGGAAAACCTGGACCAAAAAGGGAATATTAATGCTCTGCTCTGTCTGCACGTTGCACTGCTCAGTGATGCTGCCTAGCTCTCAGCATGCTATTTCATTTATACATGCATTTCTGATAATCCTCATTCTGTGCTTCAGCCTCTTCTCCATTTTCCTTTTTCCCCCCCAGTCCCCACGTTCCTGGCAGTTGGAGCAGGCTAAGCTGTCCAAGAGCTGGTAGACAAAACAACACCACGTTCTCATCACCTTTAAACACAGGAAAGATAGAGGCTTGGAGAAAAGGTTTTGCTGTTCTGCATTAAGTAGCATTGGAGTTTCACATCCCAAAAATGAGATTCTATCCTTCTCCCTGAGAGCAAGGCTGGGAAAAACTCTAAACAGACATAGAGAAAACAGTCATTGAAATGCATCTATTCTTTTTTTCTTTTCACTGCTTCCCTACCCCCCACCTCTGATGTAAAGTGTTATTTGGCTGACACCTGGTGCCTGACACCTACATCCATTAAAACCCTTTGCACCCACTGGGTCCCTGTCCCCAGGAGGGATGGCTGCATCGTGTGGCCCAGGTGTGACTGTGCTCCTGGGCAGGGGGAAGTTCAGATTCCCCAAAACCCAGACTAGGAGGGATGAATGGGTTGCATGGGGCTGGTTTTACACGACCTCAAACTGAAAGTATTCATTGCAGCCAGGATTTTGTGCAGGTGCTGACACATGGGGGGTTTGTAGGTGATAAGAAAATGCTGGAAAACCTGGGGGAATTTTTAAAAAAATATATACTTGTGTGTGGAAACTGTTTTTAAGACTCTTGGAAAGAGTGGCTTGGCATGTGTGGTGTGATGCCATTAAAGAAAGCCAAGCTCAGCTGGGTGATTGCAGGGGCTTCTCAAACAGGGACAGACAAACACCAAAGTGACCACACAAGTGACATCCTCTCCTTCTGGGGTGTCCTGAGGCAACCCCAGCTCACCTTTCACACCCCAGAGCAGCAGGAGTTCAGGATCTGCCCTGATGTTTTACAAACACTCCAGAAAAGCAGTTCAGAGGGATCTCTCCCAACCCCAGGGGTGGGACCACGAGTCCTGTGGATGTCACTGTCACAGGTGAGAGGCACAGCACAGCCTCAGGAAGGGACCTGTGCGCAGCCTCCGAGCTGCTGGCGTGTTCCTGACTTCAAAGGCAGGAACTGAGAGGTTTCCAGAGCCTCAGCTTTGTTGTTCATCTTCTCCAATGCTCATAAATTATCAACAAACAACCTCAGCTATCAAGTCAGTGAGGAGGACTGGGTAATTATGTTTGTGGTTCAAAATGAGGGTTGTCAATTTTAATTAGGGAAATCTGAGGGCACAGGGAATTTTTAATGTTACTACCTGAACTCTCAAGTGCTGCACAGAAAATAATTGTAAATGAAAAATTAATCAGGGCTTGGTAGGGAGTGCAAGGGGTGCTCCTTTTCCTCCTATTTTATCATCTTGCTTTCTTTGAATCAAATTTGGATCTAGTGTTACAACTGCCACGAAGTTTGATTTTAATTACAATAAGGAAAAGGTATAGACATGTGCCAAAGGGTGATTTCAAGGGGAATCAGGTTTTTAGAGCCCAACAATCACTAATATTTGAATATATTTCTCAGGTATGAGTTTCAGAACAAATCCACTCCCTGAAGGTTGCTGCTCTCTGGGGTTCTGGTATCAGCAAGACAATTCTGAGCTGGTTCTTGTGGCCCTGGCCCTTCCTGCAGGTTTCCCTTGCCCTGGTTCTCTGCCCTGGTACAGGCAGGATTTGGGCTCAGCAATGTGCCTGGAGGAATCTCAGGACTAAACATCAGCAAGTGTCACTCCCTGTTCCTCCTAAAATCTGGGGAGTTTCATCCTTTAATGTCACCAGCAGCCAGAGGGGCTGTGACTGCAGTATCTGAAGAGCAGACAAATGTCAGCTGATGGTGGGGAGTGTGTGCTAAGTTTTAATCAGCAGGCCAGTATTTTCTCCTAATTTATTTTCCTTCATTTAGACAGGATTTTCTGTATTGCACCTGATGCTGTGAATATTTATGATGAGAATTGTTTTTCTCTTACTGCTGCTGTGATTAACTAATTTGGTACTTCCCAAGGATGAGCACAGTGAAGGTTAAACTGATCAGGACCAATCCTTACCTGGCATTATCCTTTGAGCACCAGCAGAATGGTTAGGTGTGATTTTGGCACTAAGGGTTGTTTTTCTCAGCCAGACAACTCTGCCTTGCTTCAGCTGTGCTTGGTACCAGCAGATCTGTGACCTAAATAGTCTCAGGACAGCAGAAAGAAGAGTTAAGGGGCTTAGATCAGCCCAAAGGGTTTCCAGGTGCCTGCCACATAGGTGGCTAAGATCAAAAATTAAGGGAGGAAAAGAGGGGAGCTTGTGTTCCCAAACCCCTTGGTGCTCAGGCACCTCTGGGGCACTTGCACCTCCCTTGGATGCTCATTCCTTGATCCTGAAAAGCTGGGAAGTGTCTGTGGTCTGGGAGAAGAACTCAGATTTTTTTTTTTTTTTGGCCAGTCAGGGTGACCCAAACATCACTATTGTATCATTCCAAGTCAAGCTCTGGAGGCAGCTGCCTTGCTGCCTTTCATTAATTTTGACTTCTCTTGCTGCAATTACTGATTTGCAATCAGGCTTGAGGGATATTTCTATCAAGAAAGGCTGCAGCCAGGTGAGTTTGTTCTCATGCCACTGTACCCACAGTCAGCTCTTTAACTGTTTGATACTTCAGCATTTGGAGGGGAAATATGCACAAGAGCAATACATTCCTGGGAGCCTCGACATTTGGGGTGGTTTCTGCAAATTGCAGCTGATGATGTTTCAGGCTTTGCTGTGATCTGGGGCTGGGAGGTCAAAGTCTGGCACCAAAACAATTTGGCCCAAAGATTTTGGCATGTGATTAAGACACTGTTACTTGGTTCCTATTTATTATCCTTGCTCCATGCAACTCTGTATCTGAAGATCTGACCTATTTATGGGTTTCTAATGTCATGAAGAGACAAGCTGGGGGAAGCTGTCCTGTAAATTGTTTGGTGCCCTCAATTATTTCTCTCCAGGAGCCTTCTTTGTTCAGCTGCTTCCCAGGCGAGTGCCTGGCATTGTCTGGAGGGCAAAAAGTGCCATCGTTCATCTGCACCACGGTGGAGAGCTTGTAAAGTGTCTGGCTGCAAATGGGATAGAGGGTGGTAATTAAACTGTGCTCTCAGAACACAGAAAGAAGTTGCAGAGAAGTATTTATCGTCTCCCAGGCCTTCAACAGGCTGGTAAAACATTAGAGCACATTTAAAACAACAGCTTAATTAAATGGTACTACAGTCTTAATCTTGCATGGGAAAATAATTTGCTTATTTCCTCTAAACTGTGCTTTTAGAGAAAGGGAAGGACAAGAACATGCACAGTCAAAAACTTGCTCATCAAAAATACCTAAAAATGCAGTCAGGGGATACAGCATTTGGCTGGGCTTTAGGAAAATGACCCTGGTTCTGCTGATGGCAGCTTCTCTAAGTCCCCCCTGCTCTCTGGGTCTCCTCCACTCTGTCCATGCAGGGACAAAGCTGGTTTGCAAAGAGCAGAGCTGACACTGCCCTCAGTCCCACCTGGGCAGCACTGCCTGTGCCTAGAGGCTGTGGGATGGGTTGGTCTCAAACAGGCATTTTGGGGAATAAATGGCAAACGAGTGAGGCTGAACCCACAGTAAAACAGGGAGAGGGGACATGGTGCTTCAGTCACAGGCTGGTGCCACCCTGTCCCCTCCCCACAGCCATGCCAGGTACAACCCAAACTGTGTTAAACCAATGCACAATCACTGCTCTCCTCAGCCCTCCAGACACAGGTGACAGAGGGAAAACACAGCTTTATCAATTGGATTTAAAAAATGCTAATGAGCTCAAATTGAGCCTGGCTTTTCTCTCTGGGTCAGAAATGCTTCTGTTTCTCTGAGTGCTGTTCACTGGGCTGCTCTGCAGAACATCACCTTGAGCAAGGAGCTCTGTTAAACCAAATGAAGGATCTGATCCCAGCTCCTGCAGTCTGATGTGGTTTGTTTTTAGAGTTTCACACAAGCGTGGCAGTGGGCTCTGCAGCAGAGCCTGTGGATGTGCAAGGAGAGTGTGCTGGCCCCAAGTGATGCCAGATAGGAGCACCCCAGCAAGAGCCAGCTCTCTGTGCCCTGGGTGCAGGGCTTTGAGGGGTTTTGGTGCTTGTTACAAAGCTGATCCCAAAGATGGCTGTAAAGAACCACAAGCGCCTTCTTCCCTGTCTGTTTGCATTTGTGGGATCTGACCTACTTCTTATTTGTAACACAAAAGCCTCCCTTGTTTTCTGACTTGCAGTGAGCTTCTGCAGGAGTGCTCAGGGCCTGAGTCCCAGCAGCTCCAGCAGAGTCCCAGTGCCTTGCAGTGCAATGAGCTTCACCTCAGGAGAACCCCCAAGGGAAGGAAGGTGGTTTCATGGGAAGCTGAGTTAAGTGCACACGTGCCAGGACATGTCGTCCCCAGCCTGGCATCTTGTCCTGCCTCTCTTCGCACCCCAGCTCAGAGCCAGCCCTCCCACGGTCAGGGCTGTCAGGGTGGGGGCGTTTCTGCCTTTCTGCTCCCAAAACCCAAAAGTGCAAACCCTCAGCAATAAATCCTGCAAAATCATACTTTTTGTGGCCACAGCCTCTCCCTGTTTCTGCAGGGACAGAGATGGTTAAACCCCCTTGGGGTGGGGCAGCTCTTCAGTCCCTGTGCAGCATCACTTGGCAAGACAACATTGCCAAGAGGAGAGGGGCAAGTGGAAGGGCAGGAGTGGCTCCTGTGGCTCAGTGCAGGGCAGCAGCACTGCCATGGCTGTGTGTGTCCCTGTCCCCATGGGGACATCAGCCTTTTCTTCTGAGCACATACGTTTTGTCTCCCTGCTGGCCATCCACCAGCACTCCCTGGCTGCCCTCTCCCTGGGGCAGAAGCAGCTGATATGAGCCAGGGAGGAGGCATACAGGATGCACTGTGGATTTTAGAACTAAGCCTGAACAGCAAGGAAACATTAATATATGCTCTTTCCCCTCGTAAATATTTCTTCAAAAGACACTACAGCTATCTGGGATGCTCCTACACAACAGCAAGTCATAAATGATGGCTTTCTTCAAGGAGAGTAGACTGGAAGTTCAGTTAAATACATCAAATTAACTGTCAAAATAATCTTCCAGGAGCTGATGAGCCCAAAGATTAAATGGCATGTTATTTCTTCCCTCTGCTTTTTTTATCTCAGCAAAAGGGATTTGCAGTATATTTCAGAATCCATATTTTAAATGAATTGCAAACAGTTTCTAGTAGACTTGGCCTATATGAAAAGATTATTACCCAAAACAACCCCTCTGTCAGGGGGAATGTAGCTTAAAGAAAAACAGGCATGTAAATAAATGTAAAGTTTTTACAGTGAATTCTGCAAGGGGGCATGTTTACTTTCTCTTGAATCCCCAAGCCTGGCTTCCTATGCAATTAAAGGCTCTAGCTCTTCATTGCAAAACATACCAGCATTTTTTTTGTGTGTGTGTGATCAGTAAATATTTGGGCTGAAACTGTTTGAACATAAGCTTTCAATAATCCTTGTTTTCCTTTTTCCCCCTGTTTGCTGGCTGAGTCTTGGTGTGACTCTCCATAGACTAAAAATACATGATTTTATTGGAAGAGCTTAGGCATCTTTTTCATTTTGCTGTTTAGCTATTACCAGGAAAGTCCTAATCCTCCTTTGCCTGATGTTCAGCGTCACATAGTCAAGCAGGGATCTGGGATGTGCAGTAAGAAGTTGTTATTCTGAGGGATCTGGGATGTGCAGTAAGAAGTTGTTATTCTGAACCACCCCCTTCAGGTACCTGAGCCCACTGCTGACATCACTCATCTACCCCATATTAATTTGCATGGCCCTAACAAAACCTCCTGCCACAGGCTGGGAGCAAAAATGGTAACAAATAGATGCAAAAAGGTGATAAAAGCCAGCAGTGGCACAGGGCAAACAGATTGGTAGCAGTCAGTCCTGATTTTGAAGATAATAGCCTGTCTCTGAGGCACTGTTCCCACATTGTTCCTGTGTGAACACTGACAGGGAAGGATGGCATGTGCCCAACCCACGGCTTCAGCCTTAGCTGTGATGCTTATCCATGTGTTTATCTGGAGCTCTGAATTTCATCTCCCCTTCTAGGATGTTTTATAGGCAACAGCTAGTGATTTCTTTAATTTATTGAAAGACCTGTAGGGTAAGTAAGTGGGGAGAGGAAAAGAAATCAAAGCTGCTGGAGGATTTCCCCATTTACTGTGCTCCTGGATGTTCATGTCCAAGTTTAAAAGTAACCTTAATTACAGGCATCTAGAAAGGGCCATAATCATCTGTCATTCGTGGTGACAGGATGACATCTCCTGTTTGGATGTTTCAGCATTACCATTCCCAAGCTCAAGAGCCCAGGCTGTGATGGTAACTGTTTCTGACAAGCTCAGGAGATGAGTTGGAGGTTTGGATGTGAGTGTGTGCAGGGGAGGTGGTGTGGCAGCACAGGTATGTGTTAGGGCCTTCCACAGACAAAGAGCAAACAGGTATTTTCATTATGAGCAACTTTTAGTTTGGATAAAGGGGGAAATAAACACAGAAAAAAGCAAGCACTGATGGGGTACCTTGTGTGCTCTCCATACAGCTTCTATTGCAGATTCACCACCACATCCAGAGTCTCATTAAGCCAGATGATCTACCACCCAATGACATTCTTCATAAACTCTTCCAAACAGCCAACACACAAAGTCTGATAAGTTGTTAAAATTTGGAAGCTCAGTTGTGCATTTTAATCTTGCTCAATTTCACATTTATCTGGGAGCACATGTGAAAACAAAGGCTGTCCTTTCCATGGACCAGGGCCACAACTGCCCACTGGCTCAGTGACCTGGCTAAAAGGGACCTCTGTGGAGCTTAACTTCATCCATTGCTTCTGGAAATCTCATGGATTTTCTTGCTTGCCGTATGAGTTCCAGGAGAAATGCTTGTTTGTAAAAATAAACACGAGTAGCTATTAAGAGTTGGTCTGTTTATTCCCTCCTTCTATGGTGTTATGATTGCAGCTGTCATCAAAATCTTGCTTGTGAGTGCCTAAATTGAGTAAATTGGACTGGAGAGCAGCAGGGGCAGGAATGCCAGACCCCAATAATGGGTTCAGCATGCTGAGCCTCCCCAGTTCAGGATGGAAGGCACCCATGTGCAGCTGAACAGATGGCCAGTATCACATCTCTGCAGAGCAGGCCCTCAGAATGGCAGGTCTTTTTTTGTCTGGGTGGGTATTTTCCCTCCTGTCAGATATCAATCTCTTGGAGAGCTGGCATCTCACATATCCTTCCTGGCTTTGGCTTCTCTGTGCCTGCATAAAGTGGGTCTGCTGGTTCCTGCTCACTTCAGAGGAGTGTAGGAATTGGGAGACCCTGCCTGCATTGCTGCCTGCCCCACAAAATGTTCCTGTGTGCCCCTGCCACCCGTGTGCTGCTGTGTCTCTGCAGATAGTTCACAAGCCTGGGCTTGGTCACGTAGCTCAAGTGTGTGAGGGATCCAGCATCTTCATCACTCTTGATTAATAATGTGTCAAGAGAGACAAGAGTCACTTACCTGTGAAATTCACTAATGATGTGTTGTATTAATAACAGCACAAATGAAGAATAAAGAACAAAACAAAACAAAAAAATCCCCATCCAGCCCCAAATCCAAGTTAAATAATGTAAGGAGTGTCTCCTGTGATCATCTCACTGCAGATTAGATCAATAACAACCTCTGAATAAAGCCAGGAGAGTGGCTCTGAGCCCAGAGCTCTGCAGCACTGGCAGTATTCTCAGCCCTTATCGTGGTTTACTACAGAAATGTTTTCCCTGTGCATCACGAGGTTCCCTGGCTGGGTAATAGACAGCCATTGTTGAAATAAATATTTCGTTAATTATTTCTTGTTGGAGGAGAGATCAAGCAGTAATTCTTCACTGACACCTGGAAAGAATATGCAAAGTCAGTTCTTCAAAGGTCAGACTTAGACCAGACACTGAATATAGATAGAAAAGGAAATCAGTGCTCATTCTCCCTTTGAGTGGATGCTTGGCATCACAAAGTTTGGTGTGCAAAGTATTTTTTATACTTATGGAATGAAGTTTTTAACCTGAACTCTTGAGAAAGCTTGTAAGGATCTCTGCTGGGTCTCGACATGGCATTTCTAACTAACATGATGAATGCCTTTGTTTGCTGTGTTTATTTTCCTCCCTCAACTGAACCAGTCTCATAGTGTTTATTGTGTAGTTCATTATTTATACCGCAGCATTCAGCTGCCCTCATCGGATCAGCTCCCTCTGTGCAAACACACAGTGGGAAAGTCCCTTCTCTAAAGAGCTTTAGCCATCGGTGCTAATTAGAAGACAAAGGTGCCTGCTGCTCTCCCGGACTTTGTTCTGCTCACAATAACAGGCAGTTTGTTTTCGCTGATGTCCCAGGAGACAATGGGATTGTACCTCCCACGGGTCCTTTGCCAGGAGTCACCGCCCCAAGGGTGCAGGTTCAGCCGTGGAGGATTTACCCATCCTGTGAACAGATGAGGATTTGCAACACACTCCTCGCCTGTAGGATGCTGACGTTCTGGCATGTCTTTGGGGTTTTTTTAACATAAAATAAATATCCCAGCCGTGGGAGGTTGTTATTCAGGTGCCTTTCTGTTAGGCAACCAGAGAAACCTGGCTTTTCCTGACAGGAATGTGGCAGAAGGTGAGGCCATGATAGCACCCTCCAAACACTCAGCTTCATTTCATGGACTCAAAAGGATTTGAGCTGCAACTTCTTCTTCCATCTTTCTTTATCTTCAACATTTCCAGTCTCTGTTTGGGAAGATGTGAAGGAATGGTTTCCCACGTTTCTGATTATTACACAAGGGGAGTGCAACATACAGTGAGAGTTAAAATGATTTATAATGTAGATTGCTCCAAAGGATACACAACACAGAGAATGAGAGAACTGCTGGAACACAATCTTCTGGCAGTGCATGAAAGCCCAGTAATGATCTTGGAAATGTATTGATTCAGGGATTAGCATGAAAGGCATCCAGCTAGGATGCTTTGTTCTGTTTTGGGTGGCATCACTGGAGACCTTGAGGAAGGTCAGCAGATCACACTGCCTCTCAGTCATTCCAGCTGGAAGTTGGGCAAGAAGCAAAGACCTCATGGAGGACCAGATGCTGTATGCACACTCACTGTTCCAGGATAAATAAAAGAAGAAAATGCTTTTCATTTGTTTGAGCAGCTGTTGTTCTCCAGTGAATGTTCCTCTCCATCATTTTCAAATGCAAATTGGCTAACTGTATATATTTCAAATGACAAAGATAAGGAATAATTTAAATACATAATTCTGTTGCCATTGAAATGGCATCAACCACAGTTTGATACTGTAGTCAGAAGGGTTACAAGTGTATTGACACAGAAGAGGCCAGTTGTGCTGGCCAGGCACGTCTCCTGACTGCATTACACAAGGATTTTGAGAGAGGACAGAAAAGTAACACCATGAAATAAGACCTGGAGGATCTGAAATGGTTTTCGTTTTAAAGTACAGCTGCTGTGTCATTTGCTTCCCCATCTCCCTCCCAGCTATTTCTGCAGTGGTGGCCACTAGATGTGGCCAGAAATGCAGACTTGGCAGCACAGACAGGGTGCAAAGAATCCTCTGTATCTTAGAGGAAGATAAAGCCATGCCAAGCTAGAAGCAGAAAGCTGATCCATTGCAGTGTAAGTCTCCTCTGAGCCCTGCACAGCCTCGTGGGGTGGGATGGGTGATCCAGTCCCGTGGGCAGCCCTGGACAGGACACTCCTGCCTGGCAGCAGCCCTGGACAGGACACTCCTGCCCTCACCCCGAGCTGCTCCGAGCTCAGATTCCTGCACCTCGAGCACGAGGAGCTGCACATCCAGCACTGCTCACCTGGGGACAGCCCTGTGGGGACACCTCTGCAACTAGAGCAGCTCAGCCACTGATTTTTAGGCAGTTTTCACAATACACAAAGTCTGACTGCAAACTGTACAGCTCCTTAATTAATGACTTGCTGGCTTTCTTCCCAACTCACAGCTTCTCTGTTTAGACTATTCCAGTCACATACACTCTCAAAGCAGCTTTGGCTTTTACAAAGGCAATCCAACAGATGAATAAATAACAATAATCTCCAGCTGAATGCATCCAGGAAACTTTTGATAGGAACTAATTTATTTTACTTTATTATTTATCAAGCCAATATATAAAATTACCTATCACAACAGCAGATGAGCTGATGCACTCACTTCCTTTTAGCTTTTGGTTGCTGCTATTGAAAGGTTCAAGTATATTTTTTGCAAGGGAGTTATGTAAGAAAGAGGTTTTTTAAAAAGACAAGATATTTTCAGGGTTTCCTGACTACTGAAATAGCCCTGCATCATCAAGCCTTTGAAGTATCTAAGCTTCATCTTGAAAAGCTTACACCCTCGACTGGTTTTAAGGAAGACATCACTGAAAACCCTTTCATAAAGATTACAGCTGACACCACCTGTCCTCAGGCAGAGTCAAACATCCCACCACATGGGTGAAGTGTTCCCAGGGGATGGCTGTGCCCCCCAGGAATGGAGCACCAGCTTAGATCTCCCTGCCTCAGCTCTGGAAGCAGAGCCCATTGCACATTGCATCGTCTCCTCTAACATGAAAAGGGAGCAGCACACACAGCAAGAGTCAAACCCCAAATTAAATACTACAAAAGTAAAATGTTCCTTGCACATACAGTCCTTCACTTGGGAAGATAATAGAGTGTGCATTATCTCTGCTAGCTGTGCTATCCTTGAAGGGCACTGGTGTTCCAGGCAGTTTCTGGGCTTCTCCCTCCTGCTGGAGGCTGCAGCATCATGTTCAGGTTTGTGTGACAGAAAAACTCATCACAGGCGTGTGGGTAATCCTGGAAAGCAGAGGGACTGAAATGAATCTCCAGTAGTTTGGCTGTCCATGCACCACGCTGACCCTGCTCTGACAACACAGTGTGGACAGACTCCCTGGAGTCAGAGGAAACCAGACAGGGCAGCAGAAAGAGCAGCCAAATATATTCCCCTGGCTGTAAATAGCTGCTACTACATAAAACATGTTGGTGGATACAGTGAGTTTGTATTCCTGGAAAATACAGTTATAATGGTAAGGGTGAAAACTGGAAGAACAGGGAACTCATTGGTTTTGGATCCCCAAGATGTCCAGTAAAGGAAAGCAAACCTTCAGTAATTCCAAATGTGGTGGAGTGTTTTTTTTTCATCTTTAGACTTTTTCTATTGTATTCTGATCTCTCTGCTAGACAAAAGAAACAGCCTGAAATACTTAGGCCCCATTCCTGAGGATGAGAATCAGTTAAAGGCCTCAGTACCTGAAAAAATGTATGAGTCTTTGCAAAAGCCATAACTATATTTCTATATGGTCATATTCTCTGAAAATCTTGTTTTGTAGAAACAAAAAATCCTGAGCATGCGTAACTCTGAAAATTTTATGGTGGGTCCAGACAGTAAAGAATTATTAATGGAAATCTGTCTATGGCATACCAGGAGATACTGAAAGTTGAGTGTGTCACACGCTTGAGCTGCTTTATTTGTACAGTCATTTATTCAGCAGTCACCCTGGTAGTTTTTCTACCCCTTCAACT
Source organism: Ploceus nigricollis (assembly GCA_013399945.1). Classification (NCBI taxonomy): domain Eukaryota; kingdom Metazoa; phylum Chordata; class Aves; order Passeriformes; family Ploceidae; genus Ploceus; species Ploceus nigricollis. Next base: position 1,089,199 of record VXBC01011365.1, read on the forward strand.
TTGTGAAAATGTAGAACATGACACAGTTTCTTTATAAAGCTTTGTGTGGTTATATAGAAATTAAACTCATCATTACTTTAAAAGGCCACAATATGCATGGAATTCATTGGTATGTTTAAAAATTGGAATGACATTCTGTTCAATTTTAGAGCATTTAGCAATTAGTTCATCAAGAGATGTGTCAAAAAAGTCAGTAACCAGAAACTGAGGGTTTGTTAAGCAAAGGCAATTATACAATTCTTGGGAAGAAAATAAATTGCGAAGAAATCAAGAGCTTAGTAAAATAAAGCCATAATGGTGTATTTCCTTCTAATGTATTTAAGAAGGTGCTTAAATGGCTAAGACTTGCTAATGTGTAAAAAAGAAAGTACTCAGATATGGACAAGTCAATTTTAAGACAGGGTAGGTTAAGTGACTTTGTGTACTAAAAATGTCCCCAGGGCTCAAGGGGATAAAAAGAAGAGAGAAGCATATTCAAGGTAAATAGATCATTGAGTGGACTACAAAGAGCTACCACCAGTTAATTTCTGGGTTAATGGTAATGCAGAGCAGTGTGATATGTGTCTGGGAGAGCCTGTGGAAGAGAAGAATGCCTGGCAGGGAAGGGTAGGGGGGAAAAAATTCTCCTCCTCTGTTGCCATCAAATGCTTGTCCATCTCTCCACATCCTTCCTAGCTCCCAAAGGCACAAATGCCAAGCTGTGCCTGGCTGTCAAACTGCCCGAGTAACCAAGCAACTCCATATACATATATATATATGTGTGTGTGTATATATGTATATATATATACACACACACACACACTTATATATTAAATGTCTTCCTTTCCCTCCCATATATAAATATAGGTAACAGTGCCCTGCCTCGGATTCTTAAACTGGTTTCCCATTTCTATGATTCCTTCCCTGAATACAAGCTGGATTTTTTTTTTTTTTTTGGATCAGTGACCAAAAAATATTTTGCTACCTTTTGTGAACAACTGTCTGTATATTTTAGTTCTGGCCCTTAACACCCTGAGCACCCCACAAGCCCTTCTTGCCACCCCAGCAAAGCCAGGCTGTAAGTGAGGTGTGTCTCTGCTCTGCAGCACAGTGTATGCACTTGCAGTGATAATTCCCAAGACAATTTAGCTGTGCTTTGAGGAATTAAACCTCCAGCTCTACCTAGAGCTGAGGAGTTTGTGGGGGTGGGGATGCTGCATGAGAAGTAGGCAGCATGAGACAAATATAGAAGCTGTCAAGGGAAGCTTATTTCAAGCCTGTCCCCCCAAACCCACCAGTCTATTATTCCAACCATAAATTTGTCCTTCGGTGTTTGTTTTTCTTGTCTTAAAGTCTGAAAGGCCTATTTCTAACATTGTGAAGTCTCAGCTGTCATATCTGCTTTCCTCTTATTGCAAGCTATGCACTGAAGCACTGTGCCCTTTCATATCAAATACATCATTAAAATAGAGCCTTTTCCCATCAGAAGGAAGCTGTGGTACAGCTATTCAAGCATTTTCTCTTGCAGCCGAGCCAATCTAAGACATTCCCACCTTCCTGACCTGTTTCTGCCCACATGTACAGTTTCCATCCCCTCACGTGTACCTTGGGGGAGGGAGTGAAGGGGGGTCCCCATGAATATGATCCTCGTGGATTAAACCCAGTGCTCTGAAAACACATGTCTCAGCATATCAGAGGGGGGCACTGACCCCTGCCATGGAGATGGGGAGTGTGTCCTTGGAACTGCATCTTCAGACACAGCTAAAGGCTGTTTCTGCTGCTTACAGGCACTTCCTAAAGCAAAGCCTGAAAGCAGTGAAAAACCTGACCTGAAACCTTCATACAATTCTCCAGCAGCCAGCTAGAGACCAGAACCATTTATTTATCTTTAATGACACTCTCTTTAGGCATTTCCCCAAACAAAATTAACACCCTTAAATCCTCAAATCAATTAATCTTGCACATTTTGCTATGATTAAGCAGCATGCTGTTATTTATTTAACCCTCTTTCGAAACAGTGGAGTTGCTGTGAAAAGAAGAGCCATATTTATTTTCAGGCATTTTAAATTCATTACAACACTGTACTCGTAGATACATCTGAAGATTTATATCTAAACCACAATCCAGGGTAAGTCCCCAAAGCTGCACTGCAGTCTCGTATCCTCCTTGCAAACACAAACCTCCCAAAAGACTACAGCTCCCAGCATGCACCAAATCCGATGGCATTTCTGGAACCAGGGTGACAGCTTGCATGAAGAAGCAATTAACCTGCCTTGGCAGAACAGGGGGGAGTGGGAAGAATCATGGCCACAGCTGCTCCGTATTCCTGAAAATTCAGTGCAGCTGCCAGCTTGCAAGACAACCCTGCACTTTCAGCTAGTGAAAATTTGCAAGCTGTTTGATGTGCTGGTTGTCAGGAGGAAAAGGGATGATAAAAATGACTGGTGGAGGGCTCAGTAAATGCTGTGATATCCCAGGAAGGTACTTAAATGCAAAAAAAACCGCACCTCTGTGAGCAAATGCTAGTGCTTTGGAGAAGATGCTTTAAGTTAAACTTGCGAAGGAGCAGGACAAAAGCTGAACTGTGTCACAATGGGTGTTGGCATCCAGAGCGCACTAATGAGCTGTTCCACCTAATGAATGAACCCGTGTTCCATGTTTTGGGGACAATGCCAACAAGCTGCAGCTCTGTGACACACGTGCTGACCTCCCCAAAGGGGTTTTGTGCTGCTGCCAAGCTCGGGGCCAGTCTTGCCAGCCAGCTGCCACCGCAGGGCACAGCGAGGGCCCCGGCAGGGACCAGGCACCTCGCCCGGCATTTCCACACTGGTGTGTAGCTGGCTGCTGTTTAAGTGTGTGTGAAAGTTTGGATTTTTGCAAACCTGAGAGTTTGGGAAGAGAAACAGCCTTGCCAGTGCTCATCCCCTCAGCAGAGGAGAGCTGGGTTAATTAGATTTGCATCACCAGTTGCATCTGCTAAATCAAGTCTCTTTAAGCCATTCCTGTTCTTTTCTCTGGGGTGAAGATGCTGGAAGAGAGGTAACTTAGCTAGGGACAAGAAATCCTGTTTATTTTCACATTTTTTGCAAAATCTTAAAAATAGAAGTACCCATTTGTTTTTCCTCTAGTCCTGTTAAAGACTTGGGTGTGTATTTGTACAAGATACATGTGTATGTCTATAAAAATCTTCACCTCCTCTTCTTCTCCCCCACACATACGGACTCACTGTGGCACTTGAAATTCTTCAGTTGCTTGCTAAAAAAATGCTCTGAAGAGTGATCAAAGGTTAATGAAAAGTTCAGCCAAGGAGCAGACCCCAGCAGAGACAGCAGTTCTTTAAAGCTTTCAAACAGCTGACAAGAAACCATCAATAAGTATTTGTGGTCAGGGATAAAGAGAAACATCTTTTTGAACATATCCAAGCATGAAACCTCCATGGTAGTTACCTTATAATATTATCCCTACATGTCATCCATGTCATTTTTATGAAGAAGACTGATTTATATATGACAGCAGCAACTTTTTACAGCCCTCAGGGGCTGTGACTTCAATAGCTAAGATCCAAGTAGTAGTAGAAGTATAGTCTACTACTCCCATACCAAATGGCAGTGGGAGGAAGATGATTGTTGTGTTTTCAATCCTGTTACCAGACTTAAAAAAAATATTGCCTGCAAGTGCAGTCAATTTGCTTTCAGGGCTCAATGAAAATGGACTTTGTGGAGCAATGGTTTTTTTATTATTATTATTATTTTTACTTTTTTTTTTCTGTGTTTCTCATGTTTTAAAGTAGAACTGACTTGCAAGTAAGTTTTTGCTTAAATGCCTGGGAAAATTTTAAGGACATTTATTTATGTTTTGCAAATGTTCATGTTATAAATGAGTATACTTGTGTTGTTTGTGTTCCTTGAGCACTGGGAGCTCCACTCACGTGCACTGGGGCACCTCAGTGTTCTCAACAGCAAGTCACAAGAAAGAATCATCACCCCACAGGGGCTTTGGTTTGTGTTGGAGCACTGTGCTCAGAGGGTGGGGGCTCAGGATGGGGGGAAGATCTTGGAGAACATGTCCTGGAGGAAAAGATTGATTCACATTCTCTGGGGTTAATTATATGGTGGATGCTGATGGACTGGATAGAGATCTTAATATCTGTAAGGTATTTGTAATGGGAGTTTATCATTATCCTATCCTGTTATTGATTGAAATGGTAGTGACAAGACATCCGAATCCTACTGATTAATTTAGATATGTTAATTGAGTGTGTGTTCTAAACAGGGTTTGATGCACTGGTGCACTTTTTCCTTGAGTTTGTTTTCCTGTCACCATGGTGCTGTATATGTAAACATTCCTTCTTTAAAAATATCAAGTATGAAAGCAGATTCAAAGCATTTTAGAACGTAAGTGCTGGGATCAGAAAAACATGTGTGGTGTTTTGACATGAGCTGAAAATATATCCAAAGACTCCTTTCCAGCATGCTGACAAAATATATAAATTAGCCTGGCAAAGGTCTGGCTCCCACCAGAGCTCCCAGCTCCATGCAGAGCCCTGATCCAGCAGAGCAGCCAAAGCCACTGCTACGTGGTGAATAATCATTCTTCTAGCAAAGATTGTACCTGTGGTTGTCACAATAAGGACCACAGGGAAGGCAGCAGCTCACTGCCCCTAAATTCAGTGATAAATTAGGATTGCTCTGTGCCTGGCTGCTACAGGGGTGGCTGAGAAACCCCCACAGTGGCCTTGGCTGTTCCACCAGTGGGAGGAGAGGGAGCAGAGTCACCCCTCAGAGAGGAGCAGGAAAAGGCAGCGCGTCCTAAGGAGGAGCCCTGAGCATCACATCTCATGCACCAGCACTTCCCTCTTAAGGAGCCATTCAGTGTTTCTAATTTTAGGCTCAGCTTTACCAGTACTGAGAAACCTGGCCCTGATTACACCAAAGCCACACAAGCACCACAAGAAGGAAGTTAACATTAGGAGTGTAATTCTTTTTAGAGCACTACAGATTCTGTAATTTACATTACTAATTCCTACAGATACTCTGGAAAAGGCCACTTATAAGTGTTTCTCAAGCATGCTAGGACTGCTGGTGGGAAGTTCAAATTAAAAGCATTAATATTCTTGCTTAGCTATTGTACCTGAAGTACAAAGGGGTCATGTGGTCTTTAAAAGTCATTTGAAAGAAGAAATCTTCCCCTAGAGAGATCAGCTTGTTTCTCCCAGGAACTCTCTGCTCCCAGGCAGATCTGTAGTATTGATGGGACACTCATTCACATTCACATCTTGTCTGTTCTGATAGAGGCTGAAGGAAAATCTCCCAAGGGAATGTGTGTGGCTGCTCTAGTTCTTGTGTTTCATCACTGCACCTCATCTGTCTGTCCTGCAGCCCAGGCTGGTGCACTGCTGGCAATAAAATACCAAAGATCAAGCTGGAAATCAGGTCAGCCACCGTGCCTCAGTTTCAGCTGCTCTAATTGCTGCATAGGACAGCCAGGTACAGAGACCCCAGAAGGTTCACATTTGCCTTGAGCCCCTCTCTCCACATTGCTGGATCTAAAGGGGGGTTACATTTTGCTTCTGAGAGCTATTAACTGGTAAATTATTCCAGGTGTGAACAATCCCTCACCTGGGTCACTCCATCTCCCTCCCAGCAGCTGGGGGTGCAGGGGGAGCATCTTTTAGCTGATGAGGAGCCCTGAATCACTGCCAGCTGTGCACTGTCCCCATCCTGCCACATACCTGTCCCAGATGCTGTATAGCTTCAGTGGCCTTGCAGTTAAGGGGGTGTAGCTCCTCTGATGTGTGTCTGAGGGGGATTTCTTCCCTTATTACTGCACTGTGCACCTTCTGAAGCTCTCTTACAGCACATGTGGCTCTTCAGTCATGGGTAAGCAGCAGTTCTTGGGTTAATTTGGTGCTGAGAGCTGAGTGCTTCACTTCTGTAAATTTTGAAGTAGGTGAGGTCAAGTGGGTTGTTTTCCCACAGTTTGCTCCTAGGCTCATGTGAGGTCTCTGTGACCATCTGCCAGGGAAGCATGTCTGTGTCCCAGGAAAGGTAAAAGTGGGATGAAGTTCTTCATAGACAGCTAAAAACCATGAGACTTGTGTTTACTTTCTCTTGTGGTTGCATATTATCTTCTGTAAAACCAAAAGCAGTTACTGTTTGTGGGTTACTTGTGCACACAGTAAAGCTTAGTGACGTATGGTCAAATTAATTCATGTATTACTGGAATTTTCTTTGTCATGCTTCTACTGGCTTCTTGCCCACAATCATTATATTTGACCTTTGATACAGTGCCTATAAAATAACGATCACTTGGGAAGTGGGTGAAGTTATGAAAGTACTTAGCAGCTCTTGGGGGGCAGGTACCTAGTGATTTTCCAGAAGTGCTCAACATCTGCTGTACTGACAGCTCTGAAAATACAAAAAGTTGAGCAGATGAAGAAAGATGTTTGATCCTGAGGTAGGAAAGTACCTGACCTTTTGTGTCTGCTGCACCCTCCTGGCACTCTGGGCTGTCTCTTGCTGCTGTAGGATATGTGACACATTTATGAAGGACCCGTTTTACACATGAAATAAGAAAGGGTTTTTTGTAGCTTCTTTCCTAATATTCTGAACTTCTAAGCTATTCAGGTCTTCCTTTTATTTATAACAGTTTTCTCTGTTAGAGTTCATAGAGTTCATAGTAGTTTGTAGTGGTTTGTCCTGGTATAGGAACAGACAACTTATACAGGACCAAGACTTTGGGGGAAAAAAAGCATTTGGAGAAGAAGCAAATCTTCACCTGGTTTGTTGTGACTCTGAGTTTCTTGGGGGGGTCAGGGTGGAGTGTGTGAATTGGCAGTGAAGTGTTTCTTGGTCTATAACTAGTGACTAAAGGGTGACCTGGACATTTGCTGTAAGTCTCCTTGCCTTGTTGAGGACCTCTAGCTCACAGCAGAGCTTCTCCAAGCCCCAGAGCAAAGCACTCAGTGTCTCACTGCATATAAATTCCTTTCTTCCCAGTGTCTCATCTGCATATTTCAGGTGTGTGGCAGCCAGGGAGGGGCTGCCTGGGCTCTGTGCCCTGTAACCCTGGGATTCTTGCAAAGGTGGGGGTCTGCCACTTAACTAACTTTAATAAAATGACATCAGAAAGTAAAGATGGAGCTCTTTGCCTAGAACCTCAAAGTTCCTTGTTTTGATGCTAGGAATGGACCTCACATGAGATGTTCAGGCAATTCCTCTACTCAGGACAGCAGAAATCTGTATTTGAACAACAAAGCAATATGTGATAAGCACTGAAATTATTGGCTGGAAAAACACAAGTAATCCATCAGAATCAGGTACTTTGTGAGAATTCTGGACCTCAGTTAGATATGTGCATATCAAAATTCCAGCTGGCTGGCAAGGACTGTGGGAGCATCCAAAAAGTTTGCCTCTTGAAACACTTGCTTTATATCAGCCTAATCTCTCTGGACAGTAAATATCTGGTGAATTCTCTGCTCTCATAATCAGGTTGCTTTACCTTGGTGAAACTGAGAAGACAATCCAACCTTTGTTTCTGATGGTTACTTTTCATAAAAGATCATCTATCTTCAGCAAAACCAATTATATTCTTCCATATTACATTTCCAGTCATTTCAAGTTGTCTTTTGTACTGTGTAAATGGAGCAGAAAGCCTGTAGTAGGTGCCAATCCTGGTAAGGTGAGTCCTGTTTCAGTATATTATGGTTGATTTGCAGTGTTTCTTGCTGTTACTATATATTTCTGTCAAGGAGGAGGAGGTGGGTGCTGTATTGCCAGCTACTGAGCTATTACACAGGTTTAGCATTGTTGTTTCCACTGACAGGAAATGTTGTAGTTAGGCATGCAAAATGGCTTCCAGCATAAAATTCTGACTCACTGTTCTCATCTTTAGCTTTGGGAAGAAAGTTGTCTCCAAATAGAATGAAAGCAATAAGAAAATTAATTATTTTCCCTACCATAGTCCTTTTATTGTGAAATTTGCTTCAAGTCCTCTGCCCAGTTATTGGAACCTTAACTTTTCATAAACATGAGGAACTGCAACAAGATACTCTGCAAGCAGCAGAACTAATACAGAACAACTTTTCACCAGTGAGCAGGAGTGACTGAGCTGCTCTGAGCCAGGATGGTCTTGTGAAGCCATCAGTATTGTCATATTCCAACCATGTAGCACCTCTGCTAATGAGCCTCAGCAGATTCAGGCTGGCTCCACATCTGGGCTGGCTCCACATCTGGGCCCTGGCTGTCCTGGGGGTCCATAAGGCACCCAGGACAGCAGTGTTGAAGCACTGTATGGCAGCTACAGCAGATACAGGATTAGGAACATGCAAGAGATGTGACTGAGAAGGGTGTACATGAAAAACAGATCTCTGGCACAGGTGAACTTCTTCCAGTCCTGGGCTTCTTGATAAGATCAGGGTTTACTAGGAATGGAACATTCCCATTCACTGTTCCCTTTGTAAAGAAGAAAGGAACCAATTTTGTTGCCCAGGGCTGCTTGGTCCCACTGGAATGGTTGCCCTGCTGAGCTGGTTGTGAGTAGTGGAAGAAGTGGTTGGATGCTTCCACACTGCTTGGTTGATGTGCCAGTTTTTATTCTATTTCTAGGGCAGCTTCCTTCACATCAGGATCTTGCTTTCACTACAGCAATCCAGAGATCAATGTTGTCTTCCCAAAGTCAAGGGCAGGGCAAAAGTAACTGGAGCAACAAGGAGATAATTCTTAAGCAGGGGTTTGAGGGCAATGAGAGGATGAGTGTGGTCTGCTGCAATAGCAGGGATCAGGGCTTGGGTCTGTTCCTATTCTCACTGACCTGCTCTGACTCTGGGAAACTCGAGCTGCTTCAGTCCCCATTTGTAGGGAAAGGGAAACACTCCTTCATCTTCATCAGTGTAGCAAATATAATTGCCCTTATCTAAGGGATTTTCTTCAGTACCATGATGCTTCTTATCCTCTTTCCTCTCAACTCTGGCTGCACAGGCAGGCTTAAAGGAGGGAGGGGATCATCCTTTCTCCCCTCTTCCCTCTTAGTGCCCTTACCAAAGAGAGGAAGCACTTTCATGAAGGCAAGGAACTGCTGTACTGCTCTGAATGTGCTTGATCCAGAAGAGGCTTTGTTAGCTGACTCAGCTTCAGCAGCACTGAAATGAAATTAGCAGGTGTTAAGCCTGTTTTGAAATGCTGCATCACTATGACCCAATCAATAACAGCCTAACTCTTTTAAGCTGCCTCTTTGGCCTTCTATGATTAAAATTTTGCCAATACATCATGTTGTTCCCTTGGTTTTTCTTATGCCAAAATGAAATTCACTTTATTGCATTAGCCTTGGTGGCTGGAGGATGATTGTTATTGCAGGCAGTCAGGAATCTCTTGTCCTGGTGCTGCAGAGAGCAGAGTGTGTGCAGTTCCTGATGGGGCTCCACGGGTGCCAGCCAGGGCTGCCTCACACCCAGGGATGTGCAGAGCTGTGCCTTCCCCATGGCAGGAACTGACCACTGCTACAAACTTATTTTATCTGGATGGTTTTGTTTGAGACTCCAGACTGAAAACCTGTAGAACTTTCCTGGCCTGTTAAAACTGTTCCTGTTTGGAAATCAGGTGCTTTGCTTGCCTCTCGTGTCTCCTGACTGGCTGTGGGGTACAGAGACCCACAAGCTCTGCTGATCACTGTTGTGGCGAGTAGCAAACAACACTGCATTTCTATTTTGGTTTTAATGCTCAGGGTGCCAACCTGTCCTGCATTCCTCATGTAGTCTGTGTGATGCACACTTCTGTCCATTTCTTTGCTGCAGATGCTGTTGGTAAAGCAGCTTCTGAGGAAACTGCTGGATGCAATGAATTGGGACACCTATCTCAGAAAACGAGAATGGAGTCACTCCTCTTGTAACCTTCACCTTCCTGGGCTCCTATTTTCCTGCCTCAATTTGTTTATTTAGCCTATATGTATCCAGGGCAGGGCATGGCTTGTTTCTTCCAAGCTGCATTCAGCAGAGCCCTGATCCTCTGATAATGCAGCAATAAATCTCCCGGAGAGTTTCCTGACTTGACAATTGCATCTGAGTCCCATCTTCAGACATTCAGGAGCCCAACAGGCTCAGGTATCTTGGATGTAACCAGCAAGACAAGAATGAAAACCAGGTCAGCTTTTTGGGAACTAGTGTTTTGATACTCTGTCATCCCACAATTACAGGAAACGAGATAACCAAATTTTCAAAATCTAGTATACTGATATCTGCTGATAATCTGCCTGCTGCTTTTGATGACCAAGTGAGGGCTGACTCTCCTCACATGGTCAAGTTCCTACTTGACTTCTGAGGTTGACTCCAGCATCTGATGTCAAAAGAGATGACATTCATCCATCTGCAGGAGGCCTGTATGTCACCAAAACTGTGTTTTAATATGGTGACTGAACTTTATCCTGTTCATTGCTGCCATCTAAGCAAGCTCCTTATCCCCACATGCCTCTGAAAAATGCTATGAATCCCTGGATGGCTGAGTTGTTGAAGGGCCATATCCCTTCTCTCTTTCCTAACACAGCTGGTCAGTGCAGTGCTCACACCCACAAACATGAGGAAGTTGCAGCTCTTAGCTGTGCCATATCCAGTGTGAGGGCATGCTCTGTTAGACTAAAACTGATCTAATCCCATTAAAACCCCCAAGCTGTGCAAGTTCAGACAGCCTAGCTCTTTGCTCTGAGTTCCTAAGTACATCTCTGAACACAGGAGAAAAAAAGGCAGATATTCATTACTGACTTAAAGCACAGACTATGACAAAACTGAAATTGCACTGCTATTAGAAGTGTTTGTGAAGAGATTTTTTTTTTTAGTAAAGAATTTCATTGGCTTGCTGTGATTTCCTTAGTTTGTGTTATTTTCATGCAGATACAAGGATTTGTTGTATAACCAGTGTTTGCACATGTCCTGTATTTTGATACAAATTGTCTAGCACCAGAGCTATCCTAAATGGTCATCACAGTAAACAAAGGCCAGTCAGTGTGTGTTGGGTGAAAGGAGCAGATTTGCAGGAGAACAGCTGACAGGGGAAGAGACAGTGTGAGACTGCAGCCCTGAATCATGTCACTGACTTCAGGCAATGCAGATCAGCAGGAGACAGGACTGCAGCAGATGGTCTGAGTTTGATTAATCAAATGTCCTGAATTAAAGCCTGATTGTTTTTCTTTAAAAAAAGTAGGTTAAAAAAGAAAAGCAAGCTGACAATGTAAATGCATGCGCTGTCTATCGCTGTTATTAACTTCAAATAACTGAAGGCTGAGGGAATCGTTGTTTTCCTGACAGATCTCAGCACATGGAACGTCAAAGTGTTTAAAGAGATTTAAAACATTGGGGGGCTCAAGCATAGGTACAGCAAATTCTGCATCCTCTGGAAAGGCTGAGCGTGATGGGCTGGGAACCTGGTGAAGGACAGGCAGGACTGTGCTAAAATACAGTCTTGGGAGGTGCTCTGGGCCACAAAACCCTGTTCAGCCCCAGATATCCACCACCCTGTCCTAGAATTCAGTGTAGTTGAGGGGCTGAGCCTTCCAATGTGACTTCCAGAGAAGAAAACCAGACCTCAGTTCTCCATGGCTGAGATTGCATGTTTATTTTTTGCTCCTAAATAATGCACATTTCATTATAATTAATCACCATAACCCAAGAAAGGGAGTGAAATTACAGAAGTGGTGAAAATTATATTCAGCTCTGATTTTCTATCTCTAAAGCAGCAAAAGCCACCCAACATTTTAGGAGTGCAGAATTGAATTAAAACTATAGATTGATCATAAGTCCTCTTGGCTCCAAGCCAAGAGTGGAGCTATTAATTTGACGCAAATTAATCTATGCAAATTTGCACACTGATTTAATGAAGAGACAGACATGCAATCATTTCATTACTTCTCAGATTTTCAATTAGATTGAATTCAGTAGCTGGCCACCATCATAGTCGCAGAGTTTTGCTAAAAGGTTATTTGATGAATATTTATGAATTTGTGACTCTGCTACAGCTGGGCTTAATAGCCAGTATCATACTTTCTGAGTACATGCAAACGATTCTTCAAATATCCTAATGCAGTGATTGATTTACCTTTTTTTTGTCTTGACTGCTCTATCTTTAATCCCAGTTATTACTCTGGTGTTCTGCTCGGAGACAAATGACTTGCTTAGGGGTAAGTGACTGTTTTAAATTATTACAAACACTGTCTTGTTTCATGGCCATTTCAGTGTGAGACGTGATGTTCTGAGCAGCTGGAAACGTGACAAATCTCGCTCAGAGTGCAAACAGATAAAAATTGAGACAAACCATAATACTGCCCTGGGCAAAAAAGGTGTCATTTCTACAGATGTCTGAGATTAGAGGGATGGATTCCCTTCTCATGGAGTTCCATAATGATATTCAGCTTGTAATCACATCTTAGGATGTGTTCAGCTGGAAGTCTGAGGCTTCCCCACTCCATGAAGCTGGTACCTGCTTAAGCACTGTCCCAGTTTGAACTGGTGCTTATCCAGCTTTTGCTGAAATTAAAGGAGCTAGGAAAAAAAAATCTGTGACTGGAAATAGGAGCAAGTCCAACATGTCCTATTCCTGCTTTTCATTGTTTCAAGTTCTCAGTTGTTGTAAGGATCCAGATTAAAAACTGAATGCACAATGCACTCATGTACTGCAGGACCATTTTTGAGTTAGTGGTTGTTTGGGGAACAAACCAGGTGGGAACCTAAAGATATAATGTGCACATGCATTACTCCCTCAGGAGTTCAGAAATGTTCTTCTCTGGACTCATTTAAGGCCACAGATGATCTCTAGCTTTAAATCTAAAGGTTCAGACACTTAGTTCCTCCAGGCAGCCACTTTTATTTTTGATAGGCTTTGGATTTTTTTTTTCCATCTTTCAACCTGCCTCTTCACAAGACATTAGCTTGGAGTTGGACCAGATCTCTTCTGGAGACAGCCAGAATCAGAAAAACCTATGCAAAATACTTGCTGCCCTGAGGTGGTTTTTACACCCCAAATTATAGACAGAATATCAGAAACTTAGAGTAGAAAACATTTCATTTGGTGACAAGTTAAACAGGAGCATGAGGAAAAAGTGATCACATCATGAGCACTCTGAATCTCCATTTTTCTATGTTTATCCATGTAGGCTCTTACAAAACCTCCAAAACCGGTGTCAGAACATCTTGCTGTAACCATAGGTGTGCAGCTTAGCATCTGCCATGAGGGACTCAGTGTGTCTCTGCATCTCTTCTCAGCTGTGCTATAAATGGGATTTGCTTTGGCTGTTCCTGAAGTCAGCCTGGAGAATACACAGTTTGGTTGTTTGGATAGGAGATGGGGAGGTTGTGATGCTCTTTAGATCCCAAAGAAAACAATCCTGATGTCTGAGGTCAGCATCTTCCTGTTTATCACAAACATCAAACTTTGCCTTGGACTTTAGCCCTTTACTGGTGCAATGCAAGTGAAAGCACAGGTAAATGTGAAAGGAAAATGGCTGTAATTTGTGAGCTTTACAAAATGAGATCTTGAACTGCACAAGGCAACATGGAAATGAGCCCTATATTTTATCCATTCAGAACTGGAAAGAGCTGGCTAGCAAAAGTGAAAACATACAGATGCCTTAGTAAACTGTGATGGAGGTGACAATGGTAACTTCACAACTAAGCCAAAACTGGTGTCACTTGCACCTTCTGCCAGGCTCTGTGGTGTGCCAGTTAAACCAGTTCTGTTGCCCTTTGGTTGACACCCACATATATTGTAATTACTCCCACATAACTACAGCATTGTGTCATTTTACCTGAGCAAGAGTATTTTCTGTGTGAAGAGCCAGAAGAGCAGGATGTATCTAGAAAGACAAGAAGTGGTGATAAGGAAGTGTTGACTGAAGGAGGCTGCACCTCCTTTTAGATTTCACTCTCCACTGGAGCCAGGGTGTTAAGTTTATTCCTGCTGTAACATACACCATGTTATATTTTCCCACTGACCTCTGTGTGCTATCCAGGCTATGAATTAAATCTTCTTTGTGTTGGAGGTGTTTAGCTGGGAATGGAAGAGCAGCAGGCTTCAGAGGGTTAGGAGGTTACCAGGACAAGGAAGGCATGTTCCCATTCTGCTGAGAGGGAGTCCTGTTCTCTTTCAGTGGCAAGGAGATTGGTCAGTATTCACTAATTGGTCCTGAAATAAAGAATGTTTATAAATTTTTGCAATCCCTTTACTCAGGAAGGTCAAAAGGGTGCTGCTTTCATTGCAGCCTGTTTCTTGCACTACATAAACACCTGCAGGTTATGTCAGGCAGGACTCAGCTGCTCTATGAGGAAATGCTGCAGGATTTCAACACAGGCCTGGACTGCCTGGGAAGAAAAGCTCATTCAATATAGGCTTTGGGAAAGTTTGTAGCAAATGCCAGTGGCAGGGTTTGTCTATCAGCTATGTAAATTGGAGTACATGGAAAGGAGGATTATCAAACTGGTAAAGCAATACTATCACCAGGATGGGATCTAAGCCTGAACCATTGCAGCAAGGCAGGGCTGCAACATTTGATTCTATTAAGGGGTTTCTGATTTCCACACCAATTTATTTGCATGATGTCTGTGAGTGTCTCATCCTCTCCTGCTTATTTATATTTTTCCCTGCTCTGGAGACTATCCTCCCTGAGCTTTCTCTTTAATGTAACAAAAGGAGGTTTCACCACTAGCCAGAGATGTGACCATACAACTTTGGAGAGGTGTTGCTACTTTTACAGCTCTGTTATTTGACAGTGTGTGATGTTTCCACACTTTACTGGAGAGCTTGTCAAATGCCTCATTGCCCTCCTGAAAATCGCCTTTCTTCTGAGCAGTGGTGACAAATGACCATCACAGGGCCCACAGAGCAAGAGGGAAACTGTAAACTCAGTAGAAATTAATTTCCTGAAGCAACAGACTAAACCCCACATTTGCACAGCCCCTGGCAGCATTTCTGCCTCCCTGTGGGAGCAGTTGAAGTGTGTCCCCTGTGCTGATCTTGGAGATGGTTTTCTTGGCTGTTGTGGATCACTGAAAGGATGTGGCATGTCCATCTTGGCACAGCCAGTGCCTTTTCCAAGTCCTTTCTCCAGGACTGAGCAAATTACAAACACCACAGGCCTGTTTTCCCTTTAAAAAGCAGGGATGTACAAGAAGCAGGACCACCCAGTCTAAAGTTTTGTCCCCAGTCTTGTTGCTGGCCCATGCTGGTGTTTCTGCTGTGTCCTTGCCCTTGTCCTTTCCTTGGAAGGGGGCTCTGAATTGGCAGGAGACATCCTGGGAGCTGAGGCGATTGATGTGAGGGAGGAAAGCAGGAGATCTGGGTGTCCTCGTGGATAAGGCACCCCTGGCTTTACCTGAGGTACCTCCCCTAATGCCATTTGTGGTCAGACTTATTATTACCACAGCTGCCTCCAGGAGGAAAGCACTAGTGCGCTCCAGTAAAGGCAAATGGAGGTAAGGAACATTAAAAAGGTGCTTTTCCTGCCCAGGGCACAGTGCTGAGGAGCTGTCTCTGGGGGACTATCCCGTGGCTGTCCCCTCTGCCTGGGGGCCAGGAGGAGACCCCTCCCCTGTGCCAGGCCCCTTGGGCAGGGTTTGGTGCCCTGTGCTGCCCTTGTCCCTCGCTGAGGCTCTGAGCAGGGCTGGCTCAGAAAAAGTTGCCTTGTTTCCTGTGGTGTGTAGCCCATTGCTGCATGGAGGGGCTTTTACTGAAGGGTCTAATCTGCTGCTGCTCCTGGCACTTGTCTGGCTTTTGGGGGTGTTTCTCTCATGCCCTGGCTGCAGGTAACACTGTGCCTGCTTTGTTGTGCCTCACTTGCACCCATGTAACCCTCTCCAAACTGCCCCTGAGTGGGGAGATGGCTCAATTTATTGTCTTGTAATATTAGGTCTCTCAGCCATACTGCAAATAAACCTCAGAGAGAAATCAATATATCCCACCCTTAGCACATTGATTTACACCACCTTTCCAGTGATGGCTCTTGTAACAAATGCAAAAGGGCTTTTAAATACTTATCTGAATGCAAATGTCTTCCATGTGCAAAACAGCAGTGTGGGGTGGTGAGGCATGTGTGGTCCTGAAATAACTTGCACAGGGTCACACAGGCTCATGCAGGGTTGGTTTCTGTGCATGTGAGTGCATGTTTGAGAGATGCAGCCCACAGTCTGGGAACAAGCAGTAAAACAGTGGGATGCTGCCTCAGCATGTGGGCTATAATGGAATGAGGATGGTGACAATAAAAAAAAAATATATATATATAAATAAAGGCAGTGACAAGGTTTGAACCTTGAAGCACTTTGTGTCAAGAGAAGGGAAGAGCTGAACACAAAGAAGCAGCACATGCCATGCCGTGCTTTTGAGCTGCCTGTGTTTTGGTGCCAGGCAGCTGAGTGCCTCAAATTTTTGAGTGTGAGAGCCTCAGCCAGATGGTTACAATGCCAAAATATTGGCCTTTTAGCTAACAGTGAAACTCCCTGTTCTGGGTCAGGCAGGGCAAGGGGAGAGGCTTCAGACGTAGCTGGGATTGATCAGGGCTGCAGAGGTGGGTCCTGTCAGTATCAGACCAATGTTCTCCACACTTGCTCACACCCCAAAAGCCTTCAATGACCTGAAAGCCATCCAGGATTGTGTCTCTGCCTGTTCTTTCAATTTGCTGTGTAGAAAGTATAATTTATATTGCTGTGTGTTGTGTGAAACCCAGGCATAGCTTAGTCACAGCAAGCCTTTGTGTTGAGCTGCATTTTGGGGAAGTACAGCAGCATCAGGACCTGGTGTTCCTTTCCATGTGGCAAAGCACCCACCACATTCACCAGCTGAAATCACCTCTCAGAGGAGTTGTAGGGGCTTCACAAGGTGCTGTTCTGTGCCCTGGCAGAGCAGCATCAGATCTGTGTGTAAGCAGCCAGAGACAAGCACTGGCAGCACAGCCTTGAGAAAATGCTGAATGCAGCTTTTTGCTGGCTAAAAAAGGACTGGGAGCTCTCTCCTGCTGCTTCATTCCTGGTGTGTGAAGCGAAACGAGGCTTTGTACATAATTTGAAAGCAAACAGGATTGTGTCAAAGATATCAGAATTTACTATTAATTATTTCTGCAGACTGGAATGACCCATGGGAGTCAGATATTTTAGCCAGCTCCTCTGGGCAGGCAGAAAATACAATGAAATGTTCTTATCTGATAGAAGTGGGCATCATGCCCTAAATGTACACAGATACACCCCAGCAAAGAAGCTGACAAAAACAAAAAGAAACAAATTTTATTAGATTTGGAGCTAAGCAGCACATGAATTTAAACAGCTACTTTCAGTTGGCTACTTGGTATATTAAGTACATAATTTTCCTGCTCCATTACTCCACTGTAAAACAATCACTAATGAAGATGGAATTCAGAGTTTGAAAAAAAAGCTTTCAAATATTTTGCAATTTGACTCAAAGTGGTTCCTTGTCTGAAAGGGTAGATCTGATAGTTCACAGAGCTGCAGGTATTGCTGATATGCACTATATAGCTGCTTTAAAGGTGTCAGCATTTCAGAGCTGTTGGGCTGTACATCTGCACTGCTGCAGCCTATGAGTTCCCATTAGGGCAGTTTCCAGCATTTTCCAAGCTCACCTCCAGTAAAATTGCAGGTGCTTCAGGAAGAAGGCACAGAGGAGAATAATTTATGTATTTATACAATATCTACCAAGACAGGACTCCAATCCTAACTGAAGTCTTTGGGTACTGCCACAGTATAAGCAATCTTCCAAATGAGAAATAAGTCTTCCAAACACTGTTTAAGGGCCCTTTAGGAGGCTGTGTAGCATGTCTGAGTCTTACTGTACTAGTTCCCTGGTCCAGGGATTTACTGTTGGTAGTTTCACAGGATGGGTGCTTGGCTCACAGTAAGAGCTGGGCATCTGGCAGTGTTGTCTTTCTCTTTAAGTCCTCAGACTCAACCAGAGGTGCAAAACCTAAACACAAGCCTCAACATCCTTCAGCTTTAAGGATGGATTGGTTTATGTGACCTTGTTGGGTCCTCAGATGTCCTTAGAAATGTGACCTGCTGGGGTCTGAGCACCTCCTTGGGTCCAGCAGGAGCAGAGGGTTAGGCTAGCTTAGGATCTCGTTCACAGGCAGACTCACCAATGCATTTTAGTGCTGCTGGTTCAATATGTAGAATGTTTGTTTCTTGAAGGTAAAAAAAAATCTGTCTTAGAAGCAGGATTTGTAATAATTCTTCGTAATTTGGATAAAATTGGCACCTTTCACTTGAATGACCCTCTATGCAAAGATTATTTCACTCACTGAACATCATGATTTCCCATCAATTCCCAGAAAAAGCACTGCTCAATCAAGGCACCTCTGCCTGCATGGCAGAGCAGTGCTGCAGCAGTGGTATTTTGCATGGTCAGGTGAGCTGTGCTTGTGGTGCACATTGGATGTTCCAGCCACAGTCCCATATCATACATAAGACAACATGGATTCTCCCAGCAAGGAGCTCTGCTGTACCTCAGATCTGCTGTGCAGCTGCCTCTGTCCCCCAGCTCAGCTCTCAGTCCCAGCAACACCTCAGAAAGTGCAATACTTTAAATAGAATGGTTGTGTGTGCATCAGCCCAGACTGATTGTATTCATAAGCTGCCACTGCTCTGGGCATGCACAGGACAGGCATGGCACCAAAAAATGGAACAGAAACCACAGAGGCTTTTTCCAAACACTTCAGCTGTAACTTGGGTATTGGGACAATGCATGACCTCTGCACTGAGACCCATTTGCATGATTTGTCTCTTCTGTATTCATGAACAGCTCTCTCATTATGGCTATTTCTCACATTTATTTTATTTCTAATTACAGTGATTTATGATTGGGTTTTAATTAACTTCTCTTGTCTGGATCCTACCTATATGCTTAATTGAGCCTTGCAATCTAGGCTTCACACTGGTGGAAGCTGTACATGGAAATACCCTTGTAGCTTTAAATTAATCTAAGATTAGATTCTGGAATGGAGCAGCTACTGAAGATGATCTCAGCTTTTGTGGTACAGAGGAGGTGAATAACTTGTTCTAGGTCTCTTCTGGGCCCTGGTCTCCCAACACCAAGTTCATGCTCAGTGGTCCTCAGACTTCCATTCCATGAGTTGAGTGCCCTGTGCCTGTGGATACACCCTGTTGTCCTGAAAGTGGCTTTGTGGATGCTGTCTTTCACCTTCGTGGCACTCAGCAGCCTTAGTGAGACCTCAGCTGCGACTTTGGAGGGTGCTGGGACCCCACAGCAAGACAGGAGGACAGCAGACTGCCAGCAGTGTCGTGGTGTTGATTCCCTGCAGGGCTGCTGCGCGTTCCAGCCTGTGAGAGCCACCTTGCAGTGCAGCCCTGGCTGCAGGGACACAGTGCCAGGAGATGGCTTTAATGTGACATCAGACTTTCAGTTTTGTATGACAGTCCCACAATTTTCTAATAAATTTGGGTCAATGTTGGTCGTTTGTGGGATAATTAAGGTTGATCTGTTCTGCAGGGCAAGCAGGAGGAAAATTCATTACTGTACGAGGAGGTCAAAGAGGGCCAAGGTGGAGAATATCTGTGTTCCAAGCACTGCTGTTTAGTGCTGCATCCTAATTGATCAGTGAACCATGTAAATGCTGAACAGGTCAGGCTCTGCATTTTATAAAGTGTCAGAACTTTTGAGGCTTGCTTTGAAAAGTTACCTTGCTGTGCTGCATGCTGCCAAGAGAATAGGAAAATGGGATCTTTAACAATTGTTCATTTTTAATTCATGGCAAGTTCTTCTTATGATCTTTACACTGTGCTTGGCCTGCTGAGCATAGTGATTGCCCCTGTAAACAAAATATTCACAACACAAATACAACAACAAACATTCTCCAACCCTTCTCACCTCCTTCCCCCTCATGCTGGGTGCTGTGCAAAGCCATGGCAGAGCAGTATTTGTTTCCTGTGACTGCAAACGACCAAGCTGCTTTGTAATAATATTTATTATTTGGTTTTGGGGGCAGGCAAATTCTGGAGCAAAAATCAAAGCCCACTGAGGCCACTGTTTCACACTCCCTTGGGTGTGGACTTCCTTTCCTTGTTTTTCTAAGAACAGAAACCTGATCTCAAGCACAGTCTCCATCTTACTTTGACCTGGGCTCCAGGATTCTGGGTAGAATGTTGCCATGAACACCATGCCCTGAACAGAAAAAAACAGGAGCATCTCACAGCAGAGCTGGGTCCTTGTATGGCACTTCTAAGCTGGAATTCCAACACTGGGAGGAGGAGATTTGCTATAAATACAGGGCTTTGTTTGCAGAGCTTTGACTTGCAGGATTGTGCTCAAGTCCCATAGCCTGAGCACTCTACTAGAACAAATTGCTTTGAGAGATCTCAATGTTTTTCATTTTACTATGATTGGAGGAATGCCAAGTTCTTTTCATTCACTTATAGCAACAAAACTTACCTGACCTTAGGGCATTACAAAGTGCAATGAGTTAGAATTATCCAGGAATGAGAACTTCCTATGAAGCAAGCTGCATATTCATTTTTACAAGTGGTGCAGGAACAGAATTCCTACTTGTTTCATTAATCACTTTTGTGACAGGCCCTTCACAACTCCTTCCTATCAATGCTAAAGCTGGGAAACATTGTTTTTCACAATGAGAGAGGCAAGAAGTGGATCCCTAATTATGAATACTATTACAGAGCAGAAGCAAATCACTCAAGGCTGTTTTAAGTATCATGCAATGGAAATCATCACTCAGGCAACACGCATCTGTTACTGATATTAGAATTGTTAATGTGAGCATGTCATAGTTTTCCTTTGTGATAAGACTGTGCAAATAAAACAAAAAGAAATAAATTCAGAGGATGCTTGAAATTCTGGTTCCTCCAGGCAGAATTCCTCTGGTGGGCCCTGGGCTGTTCACTGTTTGAAAGAGTAGAAGGGAACTTGCATCCCAGTCTGGGACAGGTATGCTGTGAGGGATGGTCTTGTTATGAGGAACAAGGAATCCTGAGAGAGGGAATTTGAGGCTGTCACAGGAGAAACAGCTTTTACTGCTTTGTAGAGAAGTGAGAGCTGAAGAGAGAATGTGCTTGTTGACTATAAATTCAAGAGGAATAGATAGCAGGAAGGAGAAGAACTCTGTTGTTAGCCTGTGTACTTGTCAGTTGGCCCAGTGCTTTCCCATTGTATGAATGGATTATTGAAAGATGTTACTTCTCCTAGAAGACTCTGGTTTTCTTCTAGTCTTGGACCATAGCAGCTGTGGTACTTCTATGCTTGGCACTAGAGTGGAACACTTACAGTCAAGTTGAGATAAATTTAGTTTCAGTGTGAGGAGGATTCCAAATATGAGAGCTGCAGGGATCTGGGAAAGGCTCTCAGTATTCAGGCAAAGCACCTGAAATAGCCATAAATTGGCTTTTGATTAATATCTGAAGGATTGGATGACGTGAGAGCATGTGATAGCTGAATTGTGATGGCTCAAAATCCTCTGTAGTCCTAAGGGAATGTGAGCTGAAATAAAGAGACTGTGTAACATCAGTGAAGTGGGGAAAAATCTACATGAGGAACATCAGCAGATTTACTAGCCAATGGTTTCTATTTAATTATTGATAGTAATCCAAGTACTTCTTACTCTGTCTTGTACTATTTTACAGTGTTTTCCTCTGTGTATTGAATGTCTGATTTACTAAGGAACTATATGCCTTGGAGTTGTGCAAGAACAATGAATGTATTCATCAGCTTTCATATAAAGCAGCTGTAAGATCTCAGTGAGGAGGGCTTCTGCAGAGTTAAGCTGGGGGATGAAGGGAAATGTAATAGAATTATACATAAGATTGGCACATCTATCTAATGTGCTACATGGGCTGTGTCATAAGGTTGGTTGTTTTGTTCTCCCTCTGTGCTTAGAACTTACAAAAGCATTTCAGAAATTCAGCATCAATATCTAGGGTAAGACTTTAGCTCCCACTTACAAAGGAGCCAGGGTCTCAAATGGAGGGCTGTGCTCAGCACTTTCTCCTTGGCTCTGCCATGGAGAAATGCTGCTCATCACACTCAGCCAAGAGGAACGAGGCACAGATCAGTGTCCTGGCCTTCCAGGCTCCCAGCCTGCAGTGAGGGGCTGGCTACAGGCATTTTGGGGAGTTACAGGACAAAGGGAGTGCAGTGTTTTGAATTCTGCAGCAATTTCTTCAGTACAGCTGGTGTGGGATGGCACAGACCAGGGCAACTTTGCATGAAAAAATTTACCTGAGTGAATTGTCAAACTTTTGTCCAGGATAAACAACCAGGGAACATCAGATTGTTTCTGTAAGTTAACCTCTGCCAGTGGACTCACTGAAGGTACCAGGAAAAACTCTCATCTTTCCTCTGCACTGCATTGTATCCTTGCTTTGTATTGGTAAGGTGGAGATTTCCTTGTCTGGAGCCTTGATGGTTCGTTGTGCTACAAAAGACCTCATGCACAGGTTTAACTGAAAGGAGGTTGCAGTGAGATGGGGTTGGTCTCTTCTCCCATGTAACAAGTGATAGGACAAGAGCAAACAGCTTCAAGTTGTGCCAGAGGAGGTTTAGATTGGATAATAAGAAAAATTTCTTCACTGAAAGTGTGGTCAGGCATTGGAACAGGACGTCCAAGGAAGTGGTAGAATCCATGTCTCTGGAAGTGTTCTAGAAATGTGTAGATGTAGAGACATGGCTTAGTGCTGTCCTTGGCAGTGCTGGGTTAATGGATGGACTTGATGATCTTAGAGGTCTTTTCCAACCTTAATGATTCTATGATATTATAAAATTGCCTGTCTAGATTGTTCCTTGATATTCCACTGGAAGGGGTAGCCCATGATGGAGGGCTGATAAAATATGATGGAAGACCTCACTGGGCCGCCCTGGAGGAATGTGTGGACTCAGAAGAACAAGTGAAAACACTTCCCACGTTCTGTCTGAGCCTGTACTCTGAACTTGGGCTGCTGTTCCTGACAGCTTGAGCAGGTTTGGATCAACCCTTCCAAATGGGAATGTGTTCCCAGAAATGACAGAGCAACACTCTCATGAGATGCTGCTCACCAGGACTGGTTAGGAGCCATTGCAAACAACTGGGTGCACACAGGATGATGTTTTACACTGTCCTCAGCTATCATCCCTCTCCTGTTGTAAATGCATCTGAAGGGCAGGATTCCCATTTGGAGTACATTATAGAACCAGGTCAAACATGAGGAATTTGGTTTTTTACCTGCCTGCTAACCTGACAGACCACATAGTTTGATCTTTGTGAAATTATCTTGGGAGACATGGCACTCTTCAAAAGTAGAGGATTAGGAACTATTTAGACAAAGGAGAAGACAGGTGTGATAAAACACAGTCATGAAAGTTGCTTTCCCTAGATTTACAGGGAAAATTAAATTAAAGAGGAAACTGTTACTTATTTGACACTGAATGTGGGAATTATTGGGGAGAGTGTTACTTATTTGACTGTGAATGTGGGAATTATTACTAATTGCAAGAGTAATTTCTTGAAAATGATGCTGTAATGATTCTTCTATTACAAGTGGTAATGCTGTCATTACTACATTACTCAAACTCAAACCCGTGGGGGAAGATCTGTAGGGTGAGCAGTGATTGAACGTTCAACATTAAAATAACTACACTCAGTCTTAAATTTAGAATATGTGATCTGTATCTAATGTTCTCTAGATTTCTTAAGGTTCCTCTTCCACAAAGATGCTTCTCCTGTCTGCACTGTGGACTGGCTAATTTGTTCTTTTTATACTAATTAGTTGTTCAGGACATGTTTGATGATAATATTCAGAAATGAAAGAGTGCCAGCGTTCATACAATGGTGGAAATCAAGAAATGAACAGCTTATTTCTTATCTATAATGCTGAGTGGAGGAAAATTTGTCAGTCCTATCCAGAGCTTTCCTGTTTTTTCTGCCTCTTTGAGATAGGATTTAAGCATCTCAGTGGAAACATCCTGTGGCAGTGTGAGAAATATGACAGAGGTAGGTGCAACAAATGCTACTCCAGGTCTCATTTTGATTCTGTAAGCCCTGGTGAAGTGGGCAGGGTGTGTGAATGATCAAGAAAGGCCCTTCTGATTAGAGTAAAAGAGAGTTATGAAGTTGGGCTTCCATACAGCCTCTCTCTACTAAGTGTCTGTCTCACTGATCCAGAATTTCCTAAGGAAGGCAGGGCAAGCCCTTCCTTCCCCTGGGAAATACTGTTAATTCACTTCTCCCAGAGGTGAGGAGCCTGCTTGATCTGGAACTTTAACCAGTATCTTCTGTACTGCTTAAGAGTGAATTCTTTGACAGCCAGGTGGAGGCACATGGCTGTTGTGTACAGATGTACCTTGGTGTGGCAGAGACCAGGGAACACCTCTGAAATGCAGGGAGGAACAAGGTGCTCTCCTCTCCTTGCTTTGCTCCTGAGGTGTTCCTGGGTGCAGCTGGGAG
Source organism: Ploceus nigricollis (assembly GCA_013399945.1). Classification (NCBI taxonomy): domain Eukaryota; kingdom Metazoa; phylum Chordata; class Aves; order Passeriformes; family Ploceidae; genus Ploceus; species Ploceus nigricollis. The sequence goes on from VXBC01011365.1 coordinate 1,113,598, forward strand.
CTGAGCCACTGCTGTGCCCTGCCCTTGGCTTGTGGAAGGTTGTGCTGACCTAAGTGTTAAATGCTATTGTAGGAACAGGTCTGAAGGAGAGTTTTATTCTGGCTTCTCTGCACCAAATGAAGGGGAAGGAAGCCCTCAGAACAATTTTTGGATAAGTTAACTGGATGGAAATTAGGTAGTTTTAGAAATACACAACCCATTTCAACTAGAAGGTGAAGGAGCTGTGGGAGATGGACTCTCCTGCTTTGGAAGCACTTGCAGAGCTGCTGCTCTCTGTTTCTCCACAAGGTCCTGAGCAGGGGCTGCTGGCTGGGACTGCTGAGGGGACCTGGCTCCCACACGAGGGTGGTGCCTGGCCCAGTGTGGGCACTGGGGGCTTCTCCCTGATCCCACTGCTCCTCACTTCAGTGGTGATCTTCCTTCCTTACTGAGCTTGTCCCAGTTAACTATAGCTGGGGACTTGGCAGGATCCTCCTCTGGCAGAGACATTTTAGTCTTTGCTCTTCAAACATATTCTCCTTTGTAAAAGCGTTCAGAATGTGTTTTCTCTTTAAGTGTAATTTTGAACACATTAATGATATTGGCAATTACTCAAAGAAAAACATGTAATCAATGAATGCTTGCTAGTCTGTGGGGGGATAAATTTTAGAAATACAGTCTGTGCTTGCCTGGAATTTATTGCTTCAGGCAAGGTGATGGCTGCAGCAGTGCCATTTCCAGAGACTGTGCTGTGCATTTATTTTCTCATTAGCATCTAGTTTCTATTGTCTATTTTGAACAAAGGTAACCTTGGAGTAGGAACACATTCCTTTCTGTCAGGAAGAACTTGTGATGCTGTTTCAAAGGTGCATGCATGATTGAGCAGCAATACATCACAAGAAGCTCTGCAAAGAAGATAATTCTCCATGGGCTGTAGTTGAAGAAAATAAAAGAAAAATCCATTTTTTTAGATTACTGTACTTTGTGTGGGGAGGAGGGTTAATTTATGTGTGTTGTGACAAGCTCTCTCAGATGGTGAGTAGACTGTTTGTCAACTCATAACTATCATTCTCCAAAATAGCAAAGATTCATTGATTTGCATTTTAGTAGGTTTTGATAAAAAATCTATATTCCTTTTTATAGGAAGGAAGCTGTTGTCAGTGAAAATTCTTTAAAAAGCAGAAATTTAGAGGGATTTTTGTAGTTCAGGAGAGGAATTTGAACCAGTGACTCTAAACTTTAACTGCAGCATCCACTGTACAGTATAAAGCCCTTGGTTTATTGCTGTCATGTAATGTCCATGATGGAGACAGACTGCACTGAGCTGGAAGTTCACAGGAGCTGCATTTCTGAGGATGGAGAAGATGTGGTGGGGAGGTGAGGAGGGGCAGTCCTGTGGCAAAGCACTGAGCTGTGCCCTGGAGGAAGAGAAGGCCCATGGTGCAGGGAGAAGTGTTTGAACAAGAACATCAAATGTCAGAGGGAGCCCTGGAAATGGAGCTCAGGTGCTCCTGTTTTGGAAGCACCTGCATCCAGCAACATCTCAGAAACATCAGACACAGCCCAAGAAGGTAACTAGGAGTGGTCCTTTCTGTAGCTTGGACCAGAGCTGGGATAATAATCATTGCCCAGCTCAGGAAAGACCCATTCACATCCCCCAGAAACCACAGGGCATAGTTAGAGCAGGAAGAACACTGACAGCAGAGCCAGGTATCAAGCAGGATGCTAATCCCAGTACTCTCATTTTACAAAACACAAGTTGAGACTTTTTACAGCTCTGCTTAACCTCAGTTTGGTCTGCTCCAGCAGAAATGTGCCCCCACATCTGAGGTGAGCACTGATGCAGGGGAGTGGCTTCTGCTAAAATCCCACCGTGGGATTTTAAAAACCACTTCTGAAACCTCTGGTGTCTGGAAAGTCCATCAGTGCAGGGGCAGCTGCCTCAAATGCTGCCAGGATTTTGACTTAATGTGCCCCTGGAGCAGCTCCCAGGGCCACCAGCACTCTGGGTGCACCCTCAGGCATGAGCTGAGCTGTCCCAGGAAAACTGAAGCACGGGTAATGAGCTGTGGAAGGAAAGTGGTATTGGAGCACAAGGAGTGCTCCCTGCTGCTGCTGTGGGTGGGTTTTATCCCAGCTGAGCTGGCTCTGTGCTGTGTGCTGAGTGTGGGGCTGAGTACAAACAAGGCTCATCCCACTCCAAGGAGAGAGCAGTCCCTGGGGAATTCCAGAGGTACTAAAGGGCTGCACCAGCCAAAACAGCTGGGTTGTGGATTTCAGCTCTCAGTTCCAGTGAGCTGTGGAGTTGGCCCTTGCTCTTGTGTATTTATGATGATGGGGATGGAACTGACACCCTGGAGTTTCTTGTTTTCAGGATTTTTCTGTGATGACAAGTTTGAATCCTCAGCTTTCCTAGAACACCAGGGTCTCAGGAACTTGCCTCAGGGGAAATTGGGGCTGGTCAGTTCTGTGTCAGAGTGATCCTAAAGGTGAAACCTCCATCAGAGGAGTGAGGGGTTTAAGGATAAACTTGTGGTGAGAGGCATTGTGTAACCACAACATGGGAAGATGGCTCTTGACAAGCTTTAGCTCTGCAGTCAGCTACAGCTGTGCTGGCTCACAAGATCACATCAAATCTATGCCTGTCCCTATTCATAAAACTTGATGGGTTTTGAACATAACAAACTTTAATGTGTTTGAAAGTGCCTTAAGTTGGAAATGATGATGAAACAAAAAGAATCATCCAAATTTCTTCTGTTTACTTCTATAGTATAAACAGCTTTATTCAGTAGTTACTACATGGGGTATTCAAGATTTTTAACTGACAACAGAAATCCACACATGGCTCAGAAAAGTGCTGGCATCCTCTTGTGTGAAGTTTGTTAAAATTGTATGATAGACATCTTGTTATCTAAAAATCCTTTTCCTTTCAAACAAATTTATTCTGTGGTTTAAAAACTGTGTTTTAAAAGCTAATTGGACAAGGCCAAGGTTATAATTAGATTTATACTCATGCAGAGTAGTCTCCTAGGACTATTTTGTAACTTCATGTCTGAGACTGAAGTTTGTCAGGGTGTCAAAATTTATTTTAAAAAAATGTCATCTGCTGTAAGTGACAATTGCAGTTGTACCAGGAATTTTTGAGTATCAAAGGCAGAGATGATCTCAGATGGGGAGGGATCTGCCATTATTTAACATCTACCTTGTCAAGCTGGTTTCCTCCCTTCTCTCCAGGAGGTGATGCTGATGGCCAGAATTGTCCTGCTGTAGGATTAAGGTTAAACCAACATGAGGTCACTCACTGAAGGCTGACTCATAGCTGTTAACAAGTGCATTCAGTAATCATATTCTTTCTCCCAAAGCAATCATATCTTTAGGAGGAGCAGAAAATAATTTATTTAGGACATAAGAATCTTCACGAGCAGCCTAAACTTTATTTAATTTTTTTAATGGGAATTTAAATTCTCTCTTTCTCTTACACAGAGAAGTGTGCCTTTGTTTGCATCATTTCATGGCTGAGAGGCGTCTGGGCTCTCTTAGAAAAGCATAAATGTTTCATTCAGCTTACCCTGGGCTTGTAACTGCCTTTCCCACCCATACTAAAACTTTGTTAGTTCTCCCCTTGTGCTTTTACCTGCTGCTATCACACATCAGAGAGACGTGCTGGGTCCTGGCTGAGCACAAAGGGTGCTCCAGGTCCTGGCTGAGCACAAGGAGTGTTCCAGGTCCTGGCTGAGCACAAAGGGTGCTCCAGGTCCTGGCTGAGCACAAGGGGTGTTCCATGGGTTCTCTGTGGAGAAGTTCTGCCCTCAGCCTCCTGTGCCCCTGCTCTGCTGTGGCAGGTGCTGTGAGCACGGGCACCTGGAGGAGAGGATCAGCTTACCTGTGCTTTGCCTCCTCTCCCTCCTGGTTACTGCAGGAAGCAGCAGCTTTTACAGTGTAAATGAGAGGCTGCTGCCAGCAAGTTCCTCCTGATTCCACAGTGCAAATCCTGCATATTGAAGAAGCTGTTCCTCATTAGACACATGCTATCATTTAGCACATGGAGGTATCAAGCAAAGGCAGGTATCCCTGTGCTAACAGCTACACATTTGGGTAGTCAGAGTTCATCTCTGTCCTGAGGAACTTGTACCTTGAGCTTGTGCACAAGACTCACAGGGAGCTTCTTGAATGGGGAATTTTCCAGTTGTCAGACCTGAGTGGTTTGGTGGAAATGACCTGACTTCCCAGACCTCTGACAGAGCATATCCATGTCTGAGTGGCCACTGTTTCCTGCTTTCCTAGAAGCCCCAGCCCTTCCAAAATCCCATAAAAATTGAATAAATAATAAAGGCTCTCAATTGCATTAAAAGGGGGACTTGGACAAAAATAATCCTGGAAATTTTTGTTGTTGTTTTTTGCTTTGTTTGTTAAAGTCTTGTTTTCTGGTAAGCTCTATTTATCACCTAATAGAAAAGGTGGAGGAAATGTGCCTTTGAGAACAAACCCATTAAATGACTTCCCCAGGGTCTCACATGTACTCCAGAAGCAGAATTGAACTTACAGCTCCTGAGTATTAGTAGGGCCTTAACTGCAGAATGATCTCAGTCTTGTTATGTGAACATAATCTCAGCTATATGCTGGCTGACTTAAACCTCTAAAAATAAAAGCAAAGCTCTAGCTCAAAAATGAAATAAAATGCTGGAATCCCTTCAGTACTATAGAATTATTAATATTAACCATTTAAAGGGAAATGTTGTGTTGTAGAGGAATAGCCTTTTTTAAAAAGTGTTTTCAAAGGACAAATGTTTATATTCAATAACCAGACTGCAGGGAATCATCTCTGAGAAAGCTGCTTTGAGTCTTTACCCATAATTTGCTAATGAATTTCATCTTAAGTGCAGTTAAAATATAAGAGTTTGACTAGGGACTGGATTGAAAATAATAATTTTTCTTCTTCCTGTTTTCTCTCTAGGCACTTGTTAAGAAATGTTTGAATGCAGTGAAGTGTTAAGAGACTGAGAGCTTGTTAAAATAGCAGAGGGGCAGCTGTTGGAGGGGAGGCAAAGAAGAAAGTAAGGAATGCATCTGAAGAATCTTTCTTTCCAAGGAAGATTAAAAGCACTTCAATTTGAGGAAAAATAAATGTCCTTTCAGATCTTCCTGTTACACACTTCAAAATCAAATGAGGCAGAAAATTTGTTTGGCTGCTTCTATGAGCATCAGTCTTTTATGTCTGCATTGGGACTCTGGACCTGGTGTGCACATGCCCAGGTTAATTGCACTGGTAATGGTCTCATGCAGCCACTGGATCCAAACTTGGATGGATATTTAGGAATAATGGATGTACTCATAGTAACTGGGATTGCTAAAACCAGGATAATATGCTCAAATACCTAGGCTGCAGTGGGTGATACATTCAATTTTGATAAGGACTTTTGCATTAAAAAGGCTTCTCTATCTCAATAATTAATCAGCTTCCATATTTATTGCTCAGTAGCCATCACTCAGCTCTGGTTAGGCATCTTCAGAGATGGCTTCTCCCAGTGCTTCTGCATTCCCTGCAGCCTTCCCAAAATGTGTAACCAATGGGATCACACCACCTTCAACTATGAGGGACAAACCCAGCAGCTCGAAAGCAGAGAAGTGTCTCTGTCCTGGTGTTTGGTTGGGGCAGGGGCTGAGTTCAGGCTGTGCCTGTCTGTCTTGGTGTTTGGTTGGGGCAGGGGCTGAGTTCAGGCTGTGTCTGTCTGTCCTGCTGTTGGTTTGGGCAGGGGCTGAGTTCAGGCTGTGTCTGTCTGTCTGTCCTGGTGTTTGGTTTGGGCAGGGGCTGAGCTCAGGCTGTGTCTGTTTGCCCTGGTGTTTGCTGGTTTGGGCAGGGGCTGAGTTCAGGCTGTGTCTGTCTGTCCTG
>VXBC01011365.1:1119613-1144447 GCA_013399945.1 Ploceus nigricollis
GCAGTCTCAGGAGGGGAGTGCAGCTGGTAAGAGCCTGGTGCTGAAACACCAAGGAGGTGGGTGAAATCTCCACATGGCCACTCACTGAGGAGCTGGACTGGATGGCNGTTGGTTTGGGCAGGGGCTGAGTTCAGGCTGTGTCTGTCTGTGAGAGCACCCAGGCAGGCTCTGCAGGGCAGGAGAGCACCCAGGCAGGCTCTGCAGGGCAGTCTCAGGAGGGGAGTGCAGCTGGTAAGAGCCTGGTGCTGAAACACCAAGGAGGTGGGTGAAATCTCCACATGGCCACTCACTGAGGAGCTGGACTGGATGGCCCTTGTGGGTCCCAATATCACTGTGTGATAAGAATCTGTGATAAGGAAGCTGCAGTTGGGTTATCACAGAGCTGTGGGGCTGAGCACAGCCAGCAGCTGCAATTGTTCACTGCAGGTCCTCTCAAACAAGAACCAGTCCATGTTTGTCTACCAAGACTGGCACAAGGGAAGTGCCTGGGATGTCTCTGTTTGCGTTTGCCACATTCTAAAGGAAGGGGCAGGCTCTCCATGAGTCCAACCCACTGGTCCCAAACAGGAAAGGACTGCTTGGCCTGTGCCCTGTTCCCTTCTGCTCTCTCTACCTCTGCTGGGTTGGATCTGATGCTTTTCGGACCCTGCCTGGAGCTGAATCTTTTTGTTAATCCAACTGAAAATTAAGCTCCCCTCAAAAAAAAAGAAAAAAAAAAAAAAAAAAAAAAAAGGTGGTCTTTGGTTTGGTTTTGGTTTTTAGTTGGGTTGGGTTGGTTTTGGCAGAATTGCCCCAGAGCTGGCTCAGCACAGGTTCCAGTGAATTCAGAGCTGAAGGAAGGCAGGGAGCAGGAGCTCTGCCTTCAGAGCTGCTCTCTCAGCTGTTGGTCCCTACATTGGGAAGTAGAGTTAACAAGGAAGATTTGTTAAGTGAAGTGTCTTAATTTTTGTGATATTATTACAAGTTTGTGGAGTAGATATCCTGCCCTAGGAGCAGATCAGAGCTGACTCTCTGGAAAGGTGGCAGTACACCTTTGCTTTTGAAAAACTGTGCTGATGTCTGTGCAACCTTAGCCTGCTTCATGGTTTACAGGCACAGATATTGAAACAATTCAATTAGATTGCATGTGATACTTCTGCTGTTAATCAGTGTGGATTAGGAGGATAGGTTTAAGAGTTTGAAGGGGGAGCTAAAAATATGGAAGGGGATTTATTAATATTTGAAGTGCAGACTGTCATTCATTCAGCTGTAAGGTTTTGGGATCCCAAGAAGCCCCTGTTTCATTTTCCAGCAGCATACAGATGGGAAAGTCTGTTGACAGATGCATCATATTCTGTGGGAGACTTAGTGGGAATGTTTGCCCTGGATTTTTGGTATTGTTCATATATAGTTCTTATTTAGATTGGATTTTAAGCAAGAAATCTGCCTCCATTCTAGTCTAATGTGCATTTCAGGGCTTACTTGTACACATGCTAGTACAGGTTGAGCTAATGCCACTGAAGCCCTGAGAGGGATGTGGGGATGGAGCAGGCACAGGGGCTGAGCTGAGCTCCTGTCCCACCCCAGCTGCTGTGAACACACAGGCACAGATCCCCAGACTGTGCTGGGACAGCCCACTGCTCTGACCCTGTCACACCAAGGAGTCAGAGGAGACATCTGGCAATGACTTTGTAACAAGACCCTCAAATTAAGGTACCCTGAACTCTGAAACTCTGCAAAACCCCCAAAGATTGCTTGGCTGATAGGGCAGATATGCAGGCAACTAAGGAATATCCTGGCATGTATTCGTGTTGCTGGCTTTGAAAATTATAGTGGTATATTTTAGGGACTGAATTAAGCCATTTAAATCATCCAGGCTGACTTCTGTAACATCAGAGTTTTTCCTTACATTCTAATTGAGAAAAAAATACATTTACCTATAAGGACCAGTCTGTCATATCCCCCAAGAGGGCTGTTCACCTACAAATTGTCCTTAGTCTTAGAAGTGCATTTTGTTGGGCTGATGCCTTTCAGTTGAGTAGGCAAGTCCATACAACTGGCTTTGATGTTCAGCCTCATGTGCTAAATTGAGCCTGGATACTGAAAACATTGCGCAAGAAGGGCACAGAGATGACCAGGCTTAAAATTTGGCTTGTCTTCACCTTAAAAGAAAAAAAAAAAAAAAACAACCAAAACTAAAAACCCAAACCAGACAAATAAAAAGTCCCAAGCAAAGAAAAAACACACACAAAAATTATTGCCATCTAGTTTACACATGATCACAGCCAGTCCCTGTGTGGTTACTATAGTGTTGCTAACACAAGGGGATCAGGACTACTGCTACTACTTTTCTGGTTGAGCAATAAAATAATCCATGTTGGGCTATGAGTAGTAATTTTCTGCTACTACTTTTCTGGTTGAGCAATCAAATAATCCTTGCTGGTGTGCAAGTAAGAACTTTTCAGCACACAACTGAAAATGGCTTTATCAAAATCCTCAATTAAAGCAAACCCTCCCCTAGCCTCAAATATGAAATCCTATTCATTGGCAAAACTGGTTAGCTTGTCAGTTTGTTAAGTGTTCCCAGGACTAAACTCTCAGTGCCAAAAAGGATAACACAAAATGCAGAGCTCTAACAAAGCCGTGAGAGGGATGGAAGCTCTTCTTTCTCCTGCTGATGTATTTCCAGCACTGTTTTGCATCCTTATAACTCTGGGGAGCACAGCCTGTGGAGTACATGATTAAGCATTATCCCTGTGATTTCAGAGCCATCCTGTTACCCTGAGTAATAATTCATTTTCCACCATTGTGCACACCAGTGTTGCTGTCAGGGCTGAGAGCCTGACCCTGGCACTGGCACAGGGGAAGGGAAGGCTGTATACACCAGCAATAACCATGGTGAGCACTTTTACACTTGGTAAAGCCAAACAGGCCCGTGGAGCAGAGCTGCAGGCCTGCCATAGGCTTGGCAGGCTGGGCAAAATGAGGCTGTTCTGTTACTCCAAGGCATTTTGGTTTATGGTTATAGTTTTCTGTGGGTTTATAAGACATTCTTATGTTTTCCTGGAGGCACCATTTTCATTTTGAGGGCAAATCATGACTAGTGTTGGATTCATCTGTTTAATGAGATCGCTCCAGGTAGAAGTTGCTCTCTGTTAATTAAAACATTCACTTGAACTCAAACCTGAAATACTGTTTGGAAGCAGGAGAGCAGCAGCTGCTGGGTGTGGATGTGAGAGGGAGGCTGAGGTTGCTGGGAAGATGCAGCTTTGGGGCAGAAAGAAGTACAAGAACCTTTACTCTTTAAATCCCTGCTCTTTCAGTCTCCCTGCTGGGCCATCTCACATGCAATGAAATGATGGCTGAGATGTCAATTGATAGAGTCTCACAAGGGGCTCTTGCTGCTTGTAATCCCTAGACACAGAACTGGAGACCTAGTCCCCATTTCCCAAACAGGCAGGAATGTTTTCATTACTATGTTAATTCAATCTCTCCTAGAACAGTGATACTTTAATTGCTCCTCTGTTTTCCTCAGACATAATCCAATTCCCTTTGGCCTCCTAGTTTATCCACACATTAATTGGGTTATTGCCTTGTAAAACAGAAGGGCAAATATATAGCTTAAATTTTATAACAGACAGATAATAAGCACGATTGAGATTTTTCAAGTGCCCTAATGCAATTACATGCCAGGCTCCCAGGAATTTCAGTGGGATCTGGGTGCCTTTCTGCCTCACACTTCTTGGAAATTCCCATCCCAGATATGTAAGGATGACTGTATTTCTTTACTGTACATTGAGTATGTCAGAGTTTCTCCTTTTCAACCTGAATTCTTGATCCTACAGTCTTTAATCCTGTAAATCTGCTTTTGATTTAATCTAGTAAAATTCCTTTTGATTTCCTTGATAAAGGATTGTGGGGTCAAAAGCCTTTGTAGGTGAATGCTTTGAAGTATAAAAGAGGCAGACCCAGGGCTTGGGGGACTGGAAAATGGACACCCAGGTTCTCACATTCAGGACTGCAGTCCCTGTCAAAGGTGACTCTGTGCTTCCCCAAGCTTGTGGCTGCAGGACCACTGTCCATCCCCTGAAATCTGAGGGGGCTGATGAGCAACAGCCTTGTTCAGCACACACAGAAAGCTCTGAAGCTTCCCCATCTCCCCACACCCCCTTGCTGTGGGAAGGAGCTTACTCTGTCACAGCCAGGTCTGTGCTGGTTGTCCAAAGCAGATGTCTCTGAACCCCCCCTGTCTCCTGGGCACTTTTGTCCTGTGAACTTCTATCAACTGTGTCAAGAAGCACTGGACCAAGATAGCAGCAGTGAAAATTATTAGAAAAAAAACAGAGACTGTCAAGGATGGCCTTAATTCATTTTGACTTGAACAGTGCAGTGGAACACCAGGACTGAGCACACTGTGAAGATCCTCCCCCCCCTTGGCTGTTTCAAGCACCACTTGCAGCAGCAGGATCAGAAATAACCTTCACTCATAATCAAACACATCCTGCGACTCCTTCAGCTGCCTGGTCTGGGAGGCAACAGCTTGCAGCAGGAGGGGAGATGCTGCTGCACCCTCCCATGAGCTCCTGGTGACACCAGGCTTGGGACACCCTGAGCAAAGAGCCACCATTGTGACAAAGCCTTCGTCAAGGAAAAGCCTGGGCTGTTTCATGTCACTGACCTGGAGTTTGAATCAAACAGCATAAAAGGCAATAGGAATGATCAAAGGGTGAATACTAATGATAAGAGCATTACATTAATTAATGGAATACCTGCCATGCCCTACCCACAGCACACCTGTGGAGTGGCAGTGATCGATTTTCTTCAAGCTGGCAAGGGAGAAACAAGAATTGCCAAAGCAATACACACTTTGGCCTCTCTATTCCTTTAAAATATGGAGTGAATAAAACTGACAGGGATCGTTTTGCTTTGATTGGTTTTTAGCTAAAAACACTTTCCATTTTCACAGTGTAGGTGTTATAATAGCCAGGGAAAACCAGACATTTCATAGAGCATTACAGGAGTTGCTGAAAATCAGAACTAGAAATAAGTCAATAAGTTGCAAGTGGTGGGAGAGAGCTGGGGGCAGGTGCTCCTCCAGTTCAAGCAGGGACTGAAGACCCAGGGCTGAGCTGAGCTGGAACCTCTGAGTGCTGGTGAATGCAAAGCAAGACATGTTTTGGTAAAAAATTATTTTCTTTATTGGAATCTTTCTTGTTTAAAGTAATTTATGGTTTTAGAACCAGTCTCAAGTAACTTTCACTGACATGTGAACTGGGTTTTTCAGGAAGTGCTATGTTCCTAACCTCAATGGCCAGAGTGATAATGAACATCCTGGTTCACTTGGGTGTGTCATGGAGCTAGGCACAATGTTTGCTTTTGCTTCTGACTCTTCCATGAGGAAAGTCAGCCCTATGGCTGGCTGGGCTTCCAAGTGCTTGTTGATAAAAAATTACTTCTATCTGGAAAGTGTCCCATGTAAGAATATAGAGATATGCTATGCTAGGGGGGCTGATCAAAGTCTCTGGAGAGGCTGGATTCTCCATCAATTACAGACAAATTCTGAATATTTTTAAGGTACAGTTGTCCAAACAAGCTGAGAACTTTATGTGGAGTGTTTCTGATCTGCTACACTACATTGGCTATGACTGTCATAAGTATCATCTTAAAATCTACAAACAAATCTTGTGCTGTGTCTTTCATTTCCAGGAAACACCTTTAATTTAAATAGAAAAAGTCTGGGTAATTAAGGCAAGCAAAATGCTGTAGTGAGGAATGTGCCATCCAGCTGTGATTGTGCTAAGCACCAATGTTTCCTTTCTCCCTTCCCAAGAAATTAAAGGAGTTACAGACTCGTTTCAGCTCGGTTCCAGTTCCCAAAGCTCGCTTTGCCCGGTTCCCAGCGGGGCTGCTGTGGCTGGAGGCGTCCAGCTGGGTGTTTATAGAGAGGGAAGGGCTCCCTGCCTGGGCTGGATCCACAGACAGCTCAGGGAGCACCTGAGCCAGCCTGGCCCAGCACCACACCAGGAGAGGGGAGCTCTGCCAGGGCTGAGCCTTCCACGGGCACTGCTGCTCCTGCTGGAGCCTTTGCTGTGGTTTTACCCCTCCTCAGCTCAGGCAGCAGGACCAAGAGGTGAGTTCTGCCTTGGGGAAACTTCCCTGTGTTTCGTTTGGGAAATAATAAAAATGAAACATGGAGGTTTCCCCTGCAGTGTGGTGGATTTGGAAAAGACAGAAATGACTGCAGCAGTGCTCTGTTAAACGCTCACTGCCACAGGGGAAGAGATGCTGTGGCTGCTAAATTTGGGGTGGATTAAAACTCCCTTGTAGTGTTGGGCAGAGTGTTTTCATTTGGAGCTTGGAGTCCATCCAAAACAGAAATGCAGAAATACAGAACAAGCTGTGATTCTGACAACTGCTCAGTCCTGTCCTTCCATCCCTTCTCCCTGTGCAGAAAAACAACACAAATTTTCATCTCAAGCCCTTGGTCTTGCTTTCCTTTTCAGCTGAGCACTCATTTCAGTGCTCAAGTTCTATTTCTTGAAAACCAAGTTCTATTTCTTGAAAACCCAGAAGCCCACAGATTCTTTTTAGGAGATTCTTTTCTTCATTGCAGGCTTCAGAGTTTACATGAGGAGCCAGGATATACTTCTTGGGTTTTTTAGTTACTACAGTATCTTAAATAATGTCTTTGATGGTCTCATAATCTTTATTTGTTGTTGGTCTTTTCTAATACCTTTCAGGATTTATTAGCTGTGTATATAGAAAACACCCTAAAATCTGATAATCTGTAATACTTTTACTGAGGCTGTTGAGTTGATTGCACCTTATGAGACTCAGTGACATCTTAAGTACTTCATTGAAACTACAGCTGTAAGATGATTCTTGCTAGGTTATTGGCATTAAATTCAACAGTAGCCACAAGGGTTTAAAACTGTTGCATGCATTAGAAAGGGGATAAAATATATTGATTACACTGGAATTTATTCACAGTTCTTTAAGACTGTGCCCAGATGAACCAGGAAAATGCTGACCTTGCTGATAGAAGCTGAGCTCCCATCAGTTCTGCACCAACAGAATCAGGCCCACAGAAAAAGCCTGAGATGGGAGAATCAAAATACCACTGAAGCTGCTGCTGCTGTCTCTCATACCTGTGGGGGATGTGGGCTCCAAATTCAAAGTAGAGGGAAGTACAGCACTGATTTCCTCAAACTGATTCCCAAATGGCCAGAAGTCATGGGGAAATTGGGTGTTTTCCCCCAGTGAATTTCCTGGTTTGCTCTTTGTCTTGGCCCCATTCCCTGTAGAAGAGCTGCGTGGATTGAATGGTCTAAAACCTTTAAAGATCAACAAGAAATTGGCCAGCACAGATGGGAACTTCAGTCCTAACTTTGAACAGGCAGTGTAAGATCTCAGGGATAAATGAGAAGGCTTAAGGGAAATGTCGTGCTTAAAGAACTTCATTGCTTACATTCTGTAGCACTGATTTTGATTAATAGCTCTCTCATGCTGGAAGCATCATATCCAGATCAGAGGGAGCTCCACAAACAGAGACCCCAGAGCTCACTCTAAGAGGCATGATCATAAAATAATTTGTGTTGTTGGAAAAAATAAGATGGTAGAAATGGGAAAGGGGGCAAAGGTGTTAAAAATGCAGATATGGATTATCTTTTAGCTCCATTTCAGTGAGGCTCAGCTGTGGTGCAAGCTGTGTGTTCAGAGGTGCCAGTCTGGGTTGTTAACCTGGGATTTGGAATGGAGTTGCATCTGGGGTGCTGAAAACCACGATGTGATACAGATTGTACCACGCCTTTGTGTGCCATGGCACAATTCCCCTGGCCCAGAAGGACCATCCGAGGCTGAGAGGTCATTTGACTCCCAGGGATGCACAGACTGTAACTTTGCCATCTACAAGTGCTCTGTCACTCTGAAAGATCAGCCCTGTGCCTGGCATGAGATCTGAATTCCCCCTTTGTGCCAGCTGGTGCAATGCAAGTCTCAGGACTGTTCTAACTGCAGAAACCTGTGAAGGTGGCAGTAGCAGTTGAAGCTTTATCAGTTTTTTCAGATGTGTAGGTAAAAGAAACGACTCTGTGACCTTGAACTGAACACGACCACTCTCTTTACAGCCTCAGCATAAACCTTATCAGGACCACGTGAAAAAAGCATTATCACCTTTTGGAACTGAGTGGGCTGAGGGCTGTGATCCTGAGCTGTCCTGCAAGCCAAGTCCAGCCCTGCTTTCCCTGGCCACAGCCAGACCAACTCCCGAGAGATTAATGAGCCAAGTTCTGATCTCAGTTATATTTGTGGACTTGTCCCATATCCATCCTTTATAAATCAGTCTTACCCTGCTCAGGAAAGCCAGCTGGGTTTTGGTCCCAATTAAGTCAATGGGAATGCTGCCATGGACTGCAGTGAGTTTGGGTTTCATTTGGGGTTGAGAGCTTTTGGTCTCATTTAACTGTTTCCTACTGGAAAAGGCAGTATTGTCCCACAGCTGAAATAAATATTTGGCATCCTCTAAGCAAGGCAGCTCTCACGTAAAGGTGCATTGCATTTCCCATAAAACCTGCTGCAATATTTGGTTGGCCAGGATGCTTCCCTTTCATGCTGAATCAAGGGCTCTAATAAGCATGATGACAAAATATGAGGAATTCTGTGTAATTATGGCAACGGCACCACCTGCCTCTAATTAAGCTGCCAAAACATTTGGTCTAAAATGATGCAATGAATTAAAAAAAAAAAATCCAATATTCTGGCAATGCAACAAGAAGCTGGCTTTCCTCACATAATTAGTTTTAACAAAGTGTTGTTAATCTGATTTTTGATTATTAGACTATTTAATCTTATAGCAGGCTGACAAGACTCTGATCTGCCTCTGGTTTAAGTTTTTTCCACCAAAAAGGCTAAGATTTGTAAGAGTTTTAAGAGATACACTTGTATAAGAAACATTAGATTTTCTTATTATTTTCATTGTTCTTCATGAGAGCCCCAAAGGTTACATTCTCTGAATTCACTGAACTTTTAAGCCTTTCATTAAATTGGAAGCCAGAGGAAAAGCTCTTTTTTTCCCCCCTCTTCCTAATTCCTTGTACAGAGAAGTCACTGGTATGACTAATTGGGGGGAGGAGGGGTGCCCAGAAACCTGACAAGCTCTGCACATTTTAGAGCTGCTGGTCGGCTGGCGGAAAGTATCAGCTTTGTGGACTGCTGTGATGCCCTGGGGTGTTTGGTGGCTAATGGTCTGTCCCCCTAGAAGTGCTTCTCTGGTTGGATTTAGTGACAATGAGGAGGGGAGTATAATGTGTGACAACAGCAAAGCAGCCCAACCGCTTTTCCAGGACTTGTGTGGCCATTTGGGTTTCAGAGCTGTTAATGTAACCTGGCATGTTAAATCAGACATGATCAACACTGTAAAAGAGCCAAGCATACCAACAGTACAGATGGGTGGCAGATAATGAAAGCAGCCATGGCTGAGCAGTGTAAAACTGCTGATCAAACCACGTTAATATGTGGGTCTTTTAATTCTGAAAATCAGCATTTGAATATACCAGGATGCAAACAGGTAACTGTGTATTCACTGTAGGCACTATCTATAAAAACCATTATTTTAGCAACTTGCTTGTCTCTTGCCCTAGGTGCCTTAAATGCATGATTTTTTCCAGTACCTTGTGCCCCCTGTAGCAATTGGTGACTCCATGAGGTGGGTGTAAATAGTTTCTGTCAGCTGCAGTTTGTTGTCTCACACTGTTGAGTTTCTTTCCCATAGCAGTGTCTGGCTGGATTATCTACTCCCACTTCAGCTGCAAAGTCTTGATGAGCTTTAAAAATCAGAAGAGTTTCAAGAAAGTCCAAAAACTTGACTGCTCTGGGCTATTTGTAAAGTTGAGTGTTAATTCAAAAGATTTGTTTCACTTTTCTCATCCTGAAGTAAAGGTAATGGCACCGTTCTTGTACTTGATATATTGCTAGGCCAGTGTTGAGATTTCAGCATTTGAGAAAAGGTTTTCTGGTGCAGTTCCCTGCTCTGACAGCAGAGATTTGATGACATGAGTGATACTCCCTTTAGAGGTCAGACAGCCTTTATGTCTGTGTGCTCACACACCCTTCAGAGCTGGGTGCACAAGTCCATTTTTATCTCCAGGCTGCCTTTGTGCAAGTAGTAGGTTGGTTTTGTAGCAAACCTTAGCAGATTTGCTAAATAAAAACTGAGTTGATGTGTGGTACCCTGGTCCTCCTGGTGTGAGGCTGCAGCATGGAACCACCTCCAGATTCCAACTCCTGCCAGCACTGGAGGTGTGGAGCATCCTCAGTAAATGCTTCCTGTACAGCTGCTGATAAGGGGAGACAAAGAGGGCCAAAGGTCTCATTGAATGCTGATGGAGGGTGTGAGCCAAAACCCCGATGGGTGAGTGTCCCACACGATCTGCTGAAGCAGCAGGAATTTGAGGTCACTCACTGTTCACTGGCACACCAGACAATAATAAAAGCCAGGATCTCCATTGATTCCTAAATCTTGCCAATAGACTGCCCTGCTCCTCCAAACCAACAGCAACAACCCTTAAGTGGCCACCTCACCTCTATTACATCTCTATTGGACTGGCAGATTAAATGCTTATGACCTTTTTTTTTTCCCTCCACTCTCCATCTTATTTATCAAATAAGTTTTCAGACACAGATTTGGGAATACCCTGTGTTTACTTTTAAATGCACTCGGTAACATTTGTTTTCTTAGAAGCTTATCCAATAACTGAACAAATGGGCTCCTGAGCCAGTCTATAGAAGGAGGTGGCTAGGGTCAGTTTAATATTTGCCATGATTAAAGTACACACTGCTGAGTAAATACAGAGAGGAATTATATGTTATTTGACTAGCTGCTAATTACGGTGAGCTCTTCCTGACTCTGCTTCCTTTTTAAAAGATGAAACTCAGATCCCTCAAGATTCTCATATTTAGTTCCTTTGGAAAAAATGGTCTGGTAAATAAAACAAGTATTACTGCTCTAGTTTGTATCATGCTTCTTTTGCATGCTAATCTGAAGCTCCCCTGAGATAATTTGACAAGAAGGCCATTAATGCAAATTTAAGCATGACCTAGAAAGGACTTATTTTTCATGTACCACGTTGACTCTTTGCTATTGTTATTTGTTCTTCCTTGTTTTAAACTGCCTGGTGTTTTGGAGTTGCCTTTCCTTCTTTTTATTCCCATTTTTTTCCTCATGATTATAGTAGCACAACTCAGAAGAAATACATTGCTTTCAAATAAAATGCTGGAGCCATATATGAAAGTGTTGCACATAAAGAACAGAATTTATCTGGCAAACACTAGATATAGTTTGGGAAAACTGTTTTTGTAGGCAATTAACAAAAGTTTATTTTAATTTCTTTCATTTTACTGGAGAGCTTGTGTGTAAATGTGCGTTACAGATACCTGAGCTTTTCTAGCAGGTGAGGTCTCAAAGCCCTTCATTGTCCTACCATGCCAACTGGCCAGCAGAATGAAGTAAATGCTAACAAACCAAAACTATTGCAGATGTAAGGATTAAACATTCTCTTTTCTTCAATGGTTTGTCTCAGTAATTTCTAGGCATAACATAATTTTTGGGAACTCTGGCTCTGGCATTCATGTAAGTTAACTATTGCAGAAGAAAGCAAGGAACAGTCCCAAACACTCCAGGATATCAATGTAGTGCCCACATCTCTGCTCTTCTATGAAACTATCTTCAGAGAGCAGACATGTGGGCACTACATATCAATTCTTCTGGGTTTGGTTATACTTTCTAAGGAATAAAAAGGTCAGAGCTACCTGCTTCCCTTTAGCCCTTTAAAGGTCACTTCAGGGGTCTTACTAAGAATAGAATAGAATAGAATAGAATAGAATAGAATAGAATAGAATAGAATAGAATAGAATAGAATAGAATAGAATAGAAATTGAAATAAAGCATTTAACATTTCCCAAAGAGGTCTCAAAGATCTGTGTCATCTTCTTTCACTAAATCCTTGAAAAATACACATTTGCTCACAGTCAGGAAAGGTAGATCTAGCTGGTTTCCGGATAAAATGTGGCTTGTTAGTCTGTCATAGTAGAAGCCTCTGTGTCTGAGTCAGTAAGGTTTTCCTGCTTTGGACTGGTAATAGGAGCGGAAAACCTTTCCTTTCCCTGTAGCTCCCGACTGCGCTGGGAGGGCATTGCTGGTGCTGGCCCCGGGACCGCGCACACAGCTCGCTCCCGGGTTAGTTCATATTTCTGCTTTCCAGGTCGATGCATCTGCTTAATATTCGGCTGGAGAGAATGCAAAACACTTCCTCGTGTGGCGCAATGGGGACAGCGCTCAGTCCTGAGGCGGAGGGAAGTTCAGTGCCTCGGGGTTACGGGGTAATTGAAGCGGAGGCTGGCGGAGGTGCGAGTCCCGCTGGAGCCGGGGCTGTGCCGCCCCTGCCCTGCCCTGCCCCGGGCGCGGTGCCAGGCGGCGACACCGCTGACACCGCGCCAGCTTCTGCTGCCGGAGAGCGCATCCAGCGTCCAGCCCGCTTGACCCCCCGTCTGAGCAACTTGTTTTGCCATTTGTCACTGCCAAATGTTTCTTTATTCTGCCTCAGTCACTTGGTTTGCCACTCATTTGACTCCCTGCATAATTAACTTTGCCAGCCAATTGACTCGCTGTGTAATTATCTTTGCCAGTCGCTCTGGTCTCTGCATATTAATCACGGTGTGTAATGGGCCTCGGGGCAGGCTCAGCTCGGTGGGGCTGGCAGCAGGTGCTGGCCAGCCCTCGCACCCACCGGCGCTGCCTGGCGCAGGCAGAGAGCCCAAGGGCTGCCGGCGCAGACGGGACCTGGCGGGGCTGGGACAGCTGCGGAGACACGCTGCCACTTGCTGCTTCTCTTCCCTGACCCGAATTTAACTCCGCTTCCCAGCAGTGCCCCCCTCCAGCCCTGCCCCTCCTCATTTAATTGCTCTCATTTGGTATCTCATGCGCCCGCCCCTGTCGGCGTCCCTGACACGCTTCCCCAGATGCTTCACCACACTCTGATTGTGCAGCCAGAGCCCTTCGCTCCCCAGCAACCTGCAAGGCGTCCACAAATTCTTTGTTCAGCTTCGTTCAGGTGGGGGGCTGTTTCGGCAGGACGCCTTGGAAAAATCATCTGACTTAGAGTGACAAGTGTGAAGAGCAGTTGCAGACAGTTTATACATCCTCCTCGGGGAAAATAAACCTGTTAGTGTGCACCATATGCTACAAAGAAGTGGCTCTCGGCCACGCAGCTGAAACACTGGAGCCCTTCCTTGACTCTTTGTCTGCTTGTCTATTTGTCTTCAAAGCAGGAGCCCCTTACAGCTGGGCTGTACGGACTTCTTAAGTCCTGTTTACCAAATAGCTGTGGACTTTGTAAATAATGCAGATAAAAGTTTTGGATGTTGTTGGGAATAAATAACATCGTGTCTAGATTAATGGCAGGATAATGTACTTTGGAAAACTATCTTGCCTGCCTACCTTTCAGAGAGGGTTGTTTTTCTCCGTTGGTGCAGTTTGCCTTTAAAATCTCTCTAGCCTGTGCTTAGTTCTGCCCCTTCTGTCCAGCTTCAGTCTGGCCCCTGTTATTGCTTGATTAAATTTCATACAGCTTCATTCCCTACTGGATATGCTTTAGCTCTAAGAACATGATTCAGCACCAAAACCAAAGACTTCCTCCAATCTAATTTTCCCTGACAATGTTTTCTAGTTTGCCTGGATGGATAAAAATCCATTGCTAGGATTTTGGCCTCTCTGCATCCTTTTGTAGTGACTGGTTATTTGATAGTCCAGTTGTCCTCCTTGCTTAGTGGACCTGTAACAAATTCTTGTAAAGAGCTTTTTAAAATCCTCTCCCATTGCTCAATGTTTTGCATCTGTATGTAACCAACAATGTTGTGCAGGGCTTATTTTTCTGAAGTGTCAAGAAATATAAACTCCCAAATGCATTTCTGAGATACAAAGGCACAGGTCCCTGTGGTGCAATCAAGAATGGTGTTGTTTTCTCACCTGATTTTAGTTGAGCTCTCCAACAGGAGCTTTCCAGGTGCTGGGGTTAGTACAGCTCTGACCTGAGGTGCTTTAGCCCCTCTGCCCAGCCCCGTGCAGGCTTGCTCAGAGGTTTCTCATGGACCTGGACACCCTGTGGGGTGAGTGATGCGAATGTTTTGCTCATGTCAAAGGGAGGAAAGTATTCCCCCTCCTCCCAGCTTGTCTTTCGGTCTCCAGCCTTTACATTCCCTGGCATGTTCCTTGGAGAGCCTGAATTATTGTTGGTAGTGGTTTTGTTTTGCAAGAGGATGAGTTCCTTGGCTGACTAATGCACCGGCAAATCATCTCTCCTGGCTTGGTCTTCCCTGAACTTTGCATAACAAAAGGAGAAGGAGCGATCCCATCTCAGCTGTCCTGGGCTCTCACGCCTGCGTGTCAGTCTGGGCAAGATGAAGGAACTCTGCTGGGAAGAGATCTGAAGTTCACAATCTGGACTCTTTCTTCTGAGGCTTAGCAAGCTTTTTTTTCTTTTTCAGAAAAAATAATGAGTTCATGTGTGAAGTATGACTGCTGTTTATTACTGTTTTTTTTCTTGAAGTGTCTCTGCTCTGCCTCTCCCGACAGCTTTGAGCTGCAATAAACCCACTCAGAACTGCAGCAAGAGCCAGTTCTGACTGGTGCAGACAGTGAGGCTGCTGAAATTCGATTTCAGCACAGGAAGTGACATGACTAGGGCAAATTCCTCAGCTTGATATTTAGGAGCAAATATAACATCAGTGGTGGTTTGGCTGGGGCTGCTGTTGTTTTGTACTGGGCTTGGGTCAGTGGGAAGCACAACGACAGAGGGGACGTGCTAAGGCAGCCTCACGTTACCTGCTCAGGGACAGTCTGGGGGACAAGGGCACAGCTTTGCATTTTCCCCAGGTCAGTCCCTGCCTGCATGGATGTACAAACTCAGGGCTCCATGCACAAGGAGCTCCAGCAGAAAGGAGGAAAGAAACAGAGTCCTTCCACCGAGCTCTGGCTAAAGATTAACCTTGCTGACTAACTGAATGCTGGGTATGAAATATGTTAAACCTAATAGACTAAAAAAACCAGGCTGTATTTTTCCTCTCCACTGGCTGATGGAGGGCAGTGTTGCCACCTGTTTGGGCCCATATTTGTAGATATTAAATAAACCTGGTCTCCTTCTGTGATACAGTACTGAGAAGGTAATTTAGGTCTATTAGAAAAGTCTAGAACACAAAATGAGCTAATAACAGCTTTGAGTGTGTCCTTACAGCTATGTTTCACACCCACCCAGAACACAGTGATAACAGTGTTTACTATCACTTTGTAACTCTGGATGACTAAATCAAAAAGTAATGAAATGAGGCTGCCTGCTGTGTTCCTCTTTCCTCTTTCATGTATTCATCTTTCTGTAAAAGAGCCCAGAGTCTGTGATCCCCTCCTCTGGGAGAAGCAGGAGTAGGTTCCCCTCTGGGGAAAGCCTGGCTGCATTTGGGGAGATGTGGAGGCTCAGAATGCTGCTCCTGGGGGATTTCAGCTTTGCTGGCAGAGTGGGCTTTGCTCAGGACTCTGAGTTTAGCCTCCCCACTGAATAATCCTGCCACCCTCCAAACCCAGTGCAATATCCCTCTCTGTACCACTACTGACAGCAGATTGTCAGAGTGAGGGAGGAAAAAGAGACAACAGCAGAGGAAGGAAGCAGAGATGCTGCTGGAAATCATTGGCCTTTGAAGACCTTTTTTAAAGTCTCTCTATTATTGTAAAGATGAGCTTGCTATAAACTCCTGAATGGACAGACAGAGCCTGATGTGCAAGAGAATGGGCCTGAGACAGTTTTCTATTATCTGGGAGATTTCTGTCTTAATAGAAGCTTTCAGAGCCAGCATGAGAGTTGAGCTCTAAAATTATGCCCCCACAGGAACATAGTGTGTTCTGATGGAAAAAGCAAATAAATTGTGTTTTATGATATTGGACACACACAGTATTATTCTGCTGGTTCTCAAGTCACGCAGACTCCATCACAGACATTGAGCCTAAATTCTTCTGTGGCAAGAATCAAAATCACTTTCTCTTCTCACTGAGAAAATGGGGCAATACCTGGTGAAGGTGGCTGCAGAGCTCTCAGAGTTTCACAGAGCTCTTCAGAATTCTCTTCTCCTCTCTGCTGCTCAGCCCTTTCTACTCTTATGCACTCATTTTTCTTTTCATTTTTCTTTTGACAGTATCTACTTACTCAACCTGTAAGTGTGAAAATCAATGTTTACATAATTTGAACCAGTTAAAACTAATTAAAGCAAACCATCACCTTCCAGGCTGGGTTGAAGTGGAGAATAGTCTTTGCCCCAATGCACACACACCCCTTCAGTCCCCTGCCTGTCACACAGCAGGAGAAAATGGTAAAAATTTCAGAATCAAATCAGAATGTCAACTTAGAGGAAGTTCTGCTACCACACTGCTACTCTGTGCTGTGATTTCAGCCATCAGAACAGAACTCTTTCCACATTCAAACCTGTGGTTTATGAAATAGATTTTGTACTTCCAGCCTTGCCACTACTTTATTTACTTTACTTCTTTCTTTACTTGCCACTTGTGGGTGATGCCTCCTTTGGGAATGCTGGCCATAGCTTCCATTACTGTCTGCACTATTTATCATAATTCCACATTATTTTATTTTCTGCCAATGGCAATCATATTATAGCAATGGATTATTTACCTCCTTTCAGCTTAAATATGATCTATATATTTCAGCCCAGCTTAATAGCTCTTGCATTTACAGTGCATTTTTTAAGGATTTTAATCAGATGTATGCTCCAATAATCCCCACAACAATATTTATTTTTCTAGCAAAACCCAAGATTCAGTAAAGAGGCTGCCTTCATGTTTTACAGGTTTTTTAAAAGGAAAGAATCTCATGAGCAATTTTTGGTGTTATACTTTTTTTTTTAATCTGCAATTAAGGGAATATAATTACTTTTTACCTTGTGTTCTGTTTGCTTTTTGCATTCCACTTCTGTGCTTGGGGTATGAATCATGTTTTATTTCGTAGTTGGAAAGCAGGCAGGGGTGTGCTGCTGATTCCATGTCTGGGCTGTATTTTTGGTAGAAACACTCAGCTGCTACAAATCAACAAAGGAGTCACTGAAGCTAAGTTGGTTTAGATGAGCAAAGGATGTAACCTTTGATCTTCTGCATGAAAAGCCCTTGACCCTACTCCTTTGAAAAATCTAATTTCAAACAAAAAAGTACATGACTGTCAATCAAACACATACTATTGTCTGGGTGAGGGTTTGCCCTTGCAGGCTTTTTTCCTCCTCCAAGGAATGCAGTCGACAGAATTCAGATAAAAACCTGATAGCTAAGAAAGACCCTTCAGCAAAATGTTTGTCCAGCAGTGTTAGAACTTGCCCCTGGATGATGAGTTAGATCCACCTTTGTCACTCCCTCACAACTCTCAGGCAATTAGGCAGCTGATTCCAGCACTCCTTGGAACTCACTGAGAGATTCCAGCCTGGATCTGCTCCTGCTGACAATCAGTTTGGCACTGCTGGAGCAGAGTGGGTCTGGGCCATCTCTCCCAGGTTACCTGCCTGTGCTCTGCCCTGCTTCCCAAACCTCAGGCTGTGTCACTGATGCAATAACTCTGGAGGCTCAGCCGAGCTTTCCCTTGAACCTGCTCTGTCATTAACTCTGTTTCGGGTTCTTATCAGTAGATTAACGTACTGCAGAAACATTCTGCATTTCCATAGCTTCCAAGCCACAGAGGAACTTGGCCACAGCCTTGGCATTACTCAGTATGTCAGCTGGAGTCTTAGAAGTTTTCCAGACCTTTTAATCTTTACTCCTCACATAATATTGTTCCCTTCAAATAGATGTCATTCCACCCACAGACACTTTGCCTCGTGGGGATCTAAAGTAAGCTGGATTGAGTAAAGACCCATTTCACACATGGAGGAAAATACAAGAAAGATAAGGCCTCTAAATATAAACTTCCATTTAAGAAGACAATAAAGCCCATGCTTAAATCCATTCCTGATGTAATTATTGGTGTTATGAGAGCTATAGAAACTACAGCCCTATTTGTACTTGATGTTGTATGAATATATAATGAGGAGGAAGTGGTGTGTCCTGAAAGACTGCCTGGCAATGTAAGGATAAAGGCAGCAGGGAGATCCAAGCAACAGACAGGAGCACAGGAAAGTTGACAAAACCTTTATCTACAGAGGGATTCACTGGCCAAAACAAATTATCTGTTGAACAGCACTGTGATCTCTGTGGGTATTGTGGCATATCCTCAGCCCTAAGCATGTATTTAAGTCTAATTGAAGAAATTAAAGTTTAGCATGTGCTTCAGTGCTTTGCTGAATCAGGGCCATAATGCTGCCACCAGCCACTTTAACGCTGGACAGAGAGGAGCTAAGGACTGTGTGATACCAGAGACATTCCTCAGCAGCTCCCAAATTGGGGACGTTGTGTCCAGCCAGGAGAACTGAAGCCCCTTTCTGTGCTGTGATTTTCAACTCTGATTAAACCATCTCAATGTACATTCCCGAGGCCACTGATGTAATAGATTCCTTCCAGAGAAAAAAAATGGTCAAGCAATGCTGCCAGGAAACAGGAGCCCTCACACTTGGTGCCTGTATTTATTGTAAATATCCTGACTGAAGTCTTTTGTGTGATAGTTTGAGAAGCAGCTTGTTGTTGTCACCCTCTTCAACTGCATCATTGTCCAAGTCTGAAAAGAAATTGGGATCTCATCTGTGGCGAAAAAAAATCCATCTTAGAAAAGGAGATGAAATAGAGTAAAGACAAAAATAGCCTGAAAATGGGTTTTCAGTGGGAAAGAAAGTTTCCTGGAGCTCTTGTCAAAATAATCTTCATCAACAAAGAGTTCTTAAATGCTATGGGATTTTCAGGTTTTTTTCCTGTAACAATAGATCCAATACATGAATGCTCATTCCCAAAAGTGGTGCTCTCCCTGACTGTATGGTCACAACATGACCCCCAGTCCCTCACTGCAAACAAATTCAGCAGCTTGGCAGCCTTCTGTGCAAGGGGCCAGCTCACCTTATCCTTAGTCAGTTCCCAGAAGCAAAATGGGAGTTTTGCAGCTGAGGAGGATAAAACCCTGGAGTGTTTGTGCTGGGTACCCCACCATGCCCGTAGCAAAGGCTTGAGAGCTCTTCTGCTGGAATCAACAAGCCCCTTGTCCCTGTACTCCAGATGTGCAAGGCTCCTTTATGCATTAAAGCAGCTAAAATGTAGGCAAAAAAAACCAGCCAGTTTTTTGGCATATTAATAGTATTAAGTGTCATTATCCTGTTAAAGATCAAAGGAACTGAGCTTGGACCAGAGTTCTGCCTTGCTGAAAGCAGTCAGTGACTGCAGGCTATGGCATCTGGGCAGGCCAGCACTCACCAGAGGGGCACATCTGCTGGCTGTGCCTGGCTGGGAGTCCTCAGCCACAGAATCAGCATCCACAGCTGCTTTCCAGCTACTGCTGAAACTTGTGGGCTTTCCCATAGCCCTGACCACTTACCAGATCGTCATTAAGGTGTCAGAGCTAAAGATGAGGAATGTCAGGTAAAATGTGGGGCAAGGATAGGGCTCAGTCACCACGAGGTGCTCCAGACTTTGACCCTGGGGGCACGTGGGACTCTGCTCCAGGGATGATAACTGCTGTGGTGGCTGTGGACAGCCACACCGCCCTGTGGCTGCTGATGGGCCTCACCTGGTAAAAATTATCACAGCCCTAACAAAAGAGCACAGCTAATTACCAAAATTGAGAGGGGAATGTCGGTGAAACCACACAGCTCACTGGGTGCGCCTTCAATTTAAAATCCCTCAGTGGAAACATCATCAATCTGCCACCACAGGTACCTTTCCAATTAAAGTGGTAACATCCCACATGCATTTCTCAATGTCCAGTGTTCTTTCTGCATTTGCAGTGCTGGTTTTGATCTAGGAGCTCCTCATGTGATTTGGTTAAAGGCTGCCTTGGAGTGTGCTCCTTCTCCCTCCAGCCACCACAGCAGCAGAGACCAGGGATGCTGTGACAGAGACTTGCTGAAGCCAAAGTGCTGATAGAGTTTTGGGCAGTTCTGTCTTACTGGAATTGATTCCCCCATTGAGTCAATAAAATCTGGATGTTGAAGTTAGCACAGAGTGTAACACTGAGCCATGTGAGTGAGAACTAAGAGAGTTTCTTAACTGAGGAAACCATGCTGGTGACTGTCAGAGGACACATTTTTCCTTTCACAAAAAAGCATGCAATAAATCAGCTGCTGATGAAGAAAACGTACCTCTTCGCCACTTTTTTTCTTTTTGTCTGAGAGGCAAATGATGATGAGTGAGAACCCCACCCTTCCTTCAGGACCCTACACTTCCATCTGCAGCCTACTGGCAGCAGAGGAGATGTGGCTCAGCTGTCTAGAGACAGCAGTGATGAAGATGTAGAACATCTGAAGACCAGAGTCTTCTCTCTGGATTTTTTCCATGGTGTTTTGTAGATTCTACCTCCATCCTCCCTCACCTGTGGGAGAAGGTTATGATGTGATAGGGAGTGATGCTGTCACACACCTGGGTGAAGCTGCACCTTTATGTGCTAGTACCAAAAAGTCCTTTTGTAGGAAGGCAGAAATAAGGAGAGATTGGGAGACCAATTCAAAAGTATTCTGGGATTTTTGTGGTTTTGTAATGTTTCTTCACTCTCCCAGGTGTCTCATTAAAAATGAATTAAAATGAGACAATTAGCTGCTACAGAGATTTTACAATGCTGCTGCATCAAAGTACTTTGGAGTACTCACTAAATAAGAGCCAAGTAATTGGTACCTATCTCTACTGCCTGTCATAAAAACAATGGACATGGTGAGGGTCCTGGAGAGATGTGGTCTTTATTGAAGAAAGGAAATGAATGCTTAAAAGTGCTAATTATAAACAACATGTATAAATTCATATGATTAGCAGTAGCTTGGCTGGCTTTTTCTTTCATTCTCTTTTTTTTTTCTCCCTGCTTCCTTCCACACAGTTTTGTTCTGGCTGGCTGTGGAATGGATTTCCTGGTGAGCAAATAAGGAAAGGCAGAAATAATATTACTTTCACAAACCTATGGTCGAAATGCCCTTGTGCTTCTTAAAAATAGAAGCAGGTCAGCTGGAACCCACTCCTTGACAGCACCTGCAGGACAGCTGCAGCTTCTTCTGTCTGTCCTCTCCAACCTTGCTGCTTCTCTGGTTAGCTCCTGAGCAGAACTCAGGTCTTGACTACCATCAGGACCAGAATTAAGGCCAAGCTTTCCCATGTCAAATGTACTGTGGGTGCAGCAGCAGTCCCTGTGTGTGGGGGGCAGGTCCCCCTTGGCACAGGCATGTTTGATCCCTGCAGGCAGAGCCACCAGCCTGGACTGAAGGATCCTGCCAGCCCTCTGCTGTGAGCCAGGATTTACTGCTTTTCCACATCTTCACAATGGTCTGGCTGCTTCTGCCTCCCCAGCTCTCTACTTTGCAGGATTTCACCCCAACAAAAGGAGCAAAGAAACAGAAAAAGCAATAAGGCAGGGGAGGAGAGAATTTCTGATTAACTCATTTTCACAAGCTCCATTTTTATTTGAGACTATACCAATTCCAGTTTTCATAACAATGCATTTTTCCTTTGACAAGTGCTTATTTCATTTCATGTAGTTGTCTAAATAGTTATCACACTGCTAATGTTTCCAGCCAGAAATTATTCCCCAGTGTGCCAGAACCAGACCTTCCAGTAATTTGTGTATGTAAATTTAGAGTATTATTATTATTATGTTCACATGTAATACTACAGGTAACAAAATGAAAGAGCAGGTACAAATTATCTGCATATAAATCTGCATAAAATATTCACATAGAGAAACCTAATTTTTCTTGTTTGTAGAAATGTCTGAACATGTGAGATCTATTAATCAATCTCACTAGCACCCATACAGCTCATATTTATTGTGTGAATCCTAACACCCTCTTCCAGCAGTTCATAAAATATGATCACTGCGAGGAGCTGAGCAGAATTCAGAACTGTATGATTATTTGGTTACTACTCTGGGTCTAAAATGTCTTTTTTTTTCTCATTTGACAGCCAGCTCAGCTATAGTGATCTGGGATTTAGCAGCTGATGACTGTTCAGCACTGCAGGATGCTTAATGCAATTAGCAAAGTTAATAAAATGTTGGACAGGTGCCTTGTACTGGGGGAAAAGGCATTGTTCTTATTTGCTCAGGATCAAACAGTTATGTTACCTGGTTCCTTTTAAGAAAGCATTTATTCTAAAAATGGGATGAAATAAAGAACAGAATCAACTATTGACTTGTTACAGGTTGAATTTTACAGTAAGTTTCCCTGCTTTATGCTTCCAGGAAAATACAAGCACAATGCTTTCAGGAAACAACACCTACCTATTTGCACAGGGGCACAGAAACAAAAAGTACACTGAGAAGGGCAAAGCCTGAAGAAGATTACCCTGGAATATCTGAGGAACAAGGTGGCGCCAGCTCTGAACCATCTACCTGTAATAATGGGTGGAGGACAGGAAATATAAGAGAGGTCAGAGAGGAATAAGTCCACTGTTCCTCCTCTCTTTGACAGAGCTGATCCTTGGAAATCACACACTTATCAGCTTAACACCTGGAAACACAGCAGAGAAACTCAGTCAGTGAGAGAGAGCTGGAAAGTATCTGTAGAACTGGGGGTAGCAGAAAGCTCCTGCTGAGAGGTCGGCCATGAAGCATAAGAGAAGCAAGGATAAGGTAAGTGTGAGAGTTTGCTTGTACCTTCACTGGAGAGCTCCTCTGTTTAAGGTGAATGTTCTCCTGCATCTGCCCTTGAGGGAAAACTAAACTAGGTAGTTCTCTGTGAAGTAATTCCTGTGTTGGTTTTAAAGGAAGATTGGGAAGTCTAAGTGAGAGCCTGTAATTATGATGGGCTGGTTTTTAAAATGAAAAAAAACAAAACAAAACAAAACAAAAAAAAAAAAACATGTAAAGAAAAGAGCTTGAAAGAGAAATTGCAGAGTCAGTCTGTCAGGTTGCTTGTCCTCTGTTTCGAGTCATGTTGTTCCAGGTTGTATTGCTTTGTGCTTCCCTCGCCTCTTCTATACTTATATCCTTCTAAGAAAAGATTCTACTGTAGCTGGAGGGAAAATGGAGGAAAAGATAGTCTTAGTTTCTTTGTCCCCATCTTGCCTCCTAAGCCATCCGCTGCAGAGGCATCTGCTCTCAGGGAACACACACAGCTGCCCCTGACACTACACCTTCCCCATGCCTTCACCTCTGGGACCAGAATTGAATCAAGAACAAAAAGCTGACATCAGAAATAGTGTCTGGAAGACCAGCATCACTTATATCTCTGTGATTGTGTTGGATTCTCTGTCTCCTGAGCAGCCAGGGGCATATTCCAGGGTGAGCAAAACCCCAGAGAGGCCCAGCTGAAGGCAAACCAAGGATGCTCCATGTCCTGCCCAGCTTCTGAAACCCTCTGTCTGTTTTGGTCCCTCAGAAAACTGCAGAGCACAGGTGTGAAAACAAGGAGCATTTTACTGTTCCTGCTGAGGCAAAGGCAGAGCTCCTCATGCTGAGACCAGAATTAAAGCTGATGTAGCTCCAGACTCTGCCTAGAACCACCCCTTTACCCTTTCCATAGGTCCAAAATGGTTCTCTGTTCACAGATGTCACCTAGGTACCACTGGTAAATATAAAATGGGAGTGTGACTATCGTTGGGGGCTTGGGCTGAGAAGTTTATAATTGCTTGAAAGAACTGTAGTCTTTGCCTTCACTTAAATTGGTAAGAGCTGGTGGTTAAGACCCTGGAGTGGGCAAGAGGAGCGGGCAGGACAGAATCTCTTTTGGGGATGGGGGAGCTGACTTCCAACCTGCACTTTGTGTGAACAAGCAGGACTGCCCATCCCCTTAGACACTGCCCCAGCTGACAGAAGTAGAGATGTGTCAGCTCTCTGCAGCTCCCCTCTGCAACCCTGGGCTAAAAGAATTCCCTAATCCTGCTTATCTGAAGTATTTACACACCTCGTAGTGTCCAGGTGTCAGCAGGAATGGCATGGCTGGGTTTCGGCTTTGAGTCATCGGGTGAAAGCAGTGTGGTCTGGGGCCTGTAGTGACTAGAAATCATTACCTTGTGTAGAAATCATTACCCTGTGTTGGCTGCTTGTCCTCTGCAAGATGAATTTGTGGGCTTGATCCATTTTCCTCACATAGATGCATAAAACGCCCACACATCTGACTTGTATTAGCGTGTCCTCATTGGCAATTTCCCTAAAGACAAACCAAGCTGGGGAGAACCGGGGTGTTTTAACCATCTGCAGCTCACCTGGCCCGTTGAGAGCACAGGTACAGCGAGGGAGCTGCAAAGGGGGTGCTGGTCCTGCTCAGCCGGCCAGAACATCCTCTGCTGCTGAGCTCCTGTGCAATAACAAGGTCCTTCCTTCCCCAGTGTGTGCAATAACCTTTCTGTCCTACAACCCCGGTGTTTCATCCTCCCTGGATACGGGCAGCCCAGTTAAGCCCATGCTCTCCGAGGACACACACTTTAAGAAATAAGTAAATAAGTGTCGTCCCTCATCTTCACCTGCTGTGAGCAAAAAAAATCGCAGGTCTCTGAACGCGGGTTCTCGGGAGCAGGGCCCTGGCCATGCGGGGTCCCCAGGGCAGTGCCCGGGCGCGGTGTCTGCGGTGCCGGCGGGGGGAGCGCACGGCAGCCGCGCGGGGGGATTCGATCAGCGCGGCTGCCAAAGCCAATTATCGGGGAGAAGACGATATAATTATATTAGGGAACATCTGTAGTTCGTTAAAAACCCTCGCGGGGCGGATTCG
>VXBC01011365.1:1144592-1222179 GCA_013399945.1 Ploceus nigricollis
GCTCCTGCGGCGGCTCCGGCCCCGGCTCCCCTCGGGGCTGCGGGAGCGCCGCCGGCTGCTCCCTCCCGCCGGGACGGGGCTTGGGAGCGCTCCCCGCTCGTGCCGCGCCAGCGTCCTGCCTTCCTCTACCGGGAGTCCCGGGCTGGGCTTGCAGTTGGGCTCCGGAACATTTGTTTCAGGGTAGGACTTTACCGGTATCAATTTTAGAGTTATTTTGTTTCAGTTAAATTTGATTTAAATTGACCAGCGTCTGTGAGAAGCTGAGAGGAGAATGTCAGTTTGAGGATTGTTTTCTTTACCTTACATTTAAAGAGCTCTCCCTGTATATTCGATAGTGATTTCTTTTTGGAAAATAATTTTGTTGTGCTTTATTAACTCCTGGAGTTTAACAGTCCTCTAAGACAGACAGGCTTGTTAGAGGCTGGAATAGTCACCTCCGAGGCATAGACAGTGCCCTTGGTCGTAACAGGTGCAGCGTGCATATTCTTATGAACAATGAAATGGTTTCAGCATTCAGGTTTATTTGTATGCTCTGCATTTCTGTGACTCTGGAAGAATTGTCATGCTGTGTTATGTCAAAGATGTGCTTACGGCGTGAGCGTGTCCACAGTACCCAATTAGCAGTACGAGAGCAGCTGCACAGACCTCCTCAGCCCGTGGTGGCTTTAATGCCCACGGTATTCCTGGGTGACAACGCATAGCCTTGGGTGTTTTGGTGGCTGTTTGAGGACCCACACTGGGCACTGTTCCCTCTGGCACAGCATTAAACACTGGGAGATGACGAGGAAAAAGAGAAGTGCAGAGGAGGAACAATTTATGCTTTGATTGTATTCTCTAGACTTGATGGTCTCTGCCCATGTGTTGAGCAGGGTAGTGATGGCACATCATATGATGTTACTGACACCTGAAATACTGACATTTGTATTCCACAGGAGAAATTTCCTGGGCATGTATTTTCCAGATTAAAAAGATAGTTATTGTTTTAGTGGCTTCCTGGGCTCCTTATTTAAGGCAAACGCCCGGAGTGATACCACAGTTGGGAATTGGCTTAATAGGAGTCACTAAGGAGTTAGAGCTGTAGATCAGGAGGAAATTAGACTGGAATTTAATTATTGTTCTCAAACCAGTGTAGCTGAAAAGGTGTATCCAGCAGTCCTTGCCTAGGTCCAGGTTCTTGCTGTGGGATACTTGTGCTCTGTGGTGCAGCCAGTGGCACCTCGTGCCTGGAGGTGTGTCTGCCCTTCTGAGCACTGAAAGATGCCCTTGCTGGTGCTCTGTTTCCCGGGACTCTTTTAATCTCACTGTTTTGTTAGGGATGGAGAGGGGCTGGGCTGTCTTTGAGGGATGGGGGAGGATGACTTGGTACAGGAGTGAGGATGGGGAGTGCATTTCTTTGTTACACTCTGGTTCTTTGTGTACTTCAACGAAGAAGTGGTAGAGCAAAGGAAGAGTCAAGGCTCTAGCCAGGGCAAAGTGCCTGGTAATGAAGTCCTGGGTGATATTAATGGAGGCTCTGAACAAAGCAAAGGCACCAGAGATGTCTGCGAGGTCTGAGCTTATTGTGAGAGGTGCCCTACACTGCATAAGCTTGGAGTTATGCCTGGTGGCTACCCCATCACAGGAGACAGTGCTTCCTCCTCCAGGAAACTGGTGAAAGAAAGTCATGGAGGTATCCTCTGGGCCTTTCAGCCCTCTCCAGAGGTCTTCCCCAGTGGTGGGGTCTGCCAGGTCATGCTGACAACTGCAACAGCAGTGAACTTTGTGTCGTTTTGTAGTGTCTGCAAACCTTGGGACAGCAAAGAGTCTTGCAAAGGAGGTGGAGAAATACAAGCAGGATTCCTTATGGTGTCTTAACTTCCCTTGGACTTCTTACAGCCTCACCCAACATTCTAATTCCATCCCTCACGGCAGGTGAAGGTAGGGATTTGTTCTGCCTCCTTTGAGTCAGGGCATTTTGTGTAGTTCTAATTCAGCCAAACAAGGAAGATAAACACCTTGTTAACCATTTGTAAGGTGTGACTAGTACAGCTCCCTCTTGTTTATTAAGGTAAAAGTGCTGTGTACTGTTAAAATACAACACGCTTCTCAAAAAGCCTTTACTTAAGAAAATGGTTCTTTTATACCATCTAGTTAATTTCATCTAATGATGTTTGGTTGAAAATATTTATAGCGTTTTTAAATCAAATTTGAGGACAGTAATCTTGAAGGATTCTTTAAAAATCCTTAGCAATAATTAGCAGCCTTATTTAACTTCTTGGAAAATTTATGCTGGTGAGAGAGTGATTTGTCCTTTTCACATTGCTGGCAAAACGTGATGTTGCTGTGAGTAAGCTGGATCATGTTTATGGGTCTGCTACAGCAATGAAGCTCTGCATAGTGGCCCTTTGGTTGCCTGAGGCTTTTCTTGCTATACATGCTTGTTTAGCAGGGTTTTGAAAATCATCTCTGGAAGCCAGCTATATGTTTATGCTGCTCGTCTGGCCGGGGCTGTGTCCAGGCTGCAGCTGGGTTGTAGCTGGAAGTGCTCTGCTCTGCAGGAGCGTCTGACTGCCTGGAGCTCGCTGCATCCTAACACTGCAGTTTCCTGACCCTGCTCTTGCTCTGCCGAGCTCACCTGCACCAGAGGAGCTCTGTCCTCTCTCCACAGACCTGATCCATCTGCAGGAAAGGGCTCAGGATGACCCGGGTCAGGGTGGGGTTGGTGCAAGAGCAGAGACTCCTGGACACTCTGGCCAGCTGGTTTAGCAGACTGGTAGCCCCAAGCCATTAGCTAGCCCAGGAGTTTAGCAGGATGTAAATTGAGTTAGATGCTGCAGATAGTGAGGATGAGAGAGCAGCATGTGCTGAAAATGAGCAAGGCTTTAAGGGGGTTCCATTCCTTTTGCTCAATATTGTTCCTTTCTGATACAGTTATGAGAAGATGCTTTCTTGGTGCTGCTGAAGGCATATGGAATTTGTGAGGACTGGGTGGCAGTGCCTGTCCTCTGAGGAATGCCTCTTCTCTTACAGTAGATAGTTAATAAATGAATGCATTCTTTTGCAACTATAAATTCCTAGTCAGAAGTTCAAATCTGTGTGGTGAATTTCTTAATTAATTTCATTTATTCTGTTTTCTGATTTCCTTGCTCAAGGACTGCTCTGTGTGTGTAAGAATAGTAGGTCACATGCTCTGGGATGCTTCTTTTAAATATCACCATGCTGGTTATTTTAGAAAGGTTTTGTCTAAGCAAACTCACTCTGGATTCACTTTTCCCACCTGCAGGTTTCCTGAGGGATGCAAAAGCTTAGCAGGTGTATACTGAAGGCTTTTCCTTTGCTGGCCAAATGTTTGCTCATGTCCTAAATATAACTTCTGGGAATTCGTGTTTGTTTTGGAGCTGGGGAACACTTTTCTCTTTTACTCTCTTTATAGATTCAGAGAATTTAAGCATATGATTAACATTAAACATGTGAATATTCTCCGTGGACTCATTTTTTGGATCAAAGGCAGAGTGCTCAGTCTGTTGAGAGGATGGAGCCCACAACCACTAAATGCAGGGAGCTGATCTGCTGCTATGCTTGTCTAAAAGAAGTACATGATATGAGTGCTTTGGATTTATGTCTGTCTGTGCCCCAAATCCCTCTGCTAACTGCCGTCTTGATGTTGCTTATCTACAAAGTGCTTACAAGTATTAACAAACCTTTGTGGTGCTGCTGAGACATGTTGTTATCCCCCTTTTCCATGAGGGGATGCTGAGAGAGTTTGGTGATCTCCGGAGACCACTGTGGGTTATGGACAAAGCTGGGCATTGAACATGGGGCTCTGAATTCCCAGCCGGGAAGAGGCAGGAGCACGACTCTCTGGCAGTACTGGCTCCAGCATTGCCATCTCTCACACTGCCAGAATGCTTCCCAGATTTCCATCCTGACACAGAAGCTTCTCATATCATCTGCTGGATCAGGCTGCAATACAAAATACAGCCTGTCTGCAGGAGTGAGCAGTGGCCTGTTAAGGGAAGGAATCTCAGAGCGAATTGTGTGTCCATGCTGGCTCTCAGCCTCGCTGGATGCTACAGGCAGAGCTGATGCGTCAAGATTCCTCTAATCTGAGCTTAGAGAAAAGGGAATTTTTCCATCTTCTCTAAGCACAGTGATTCTTGATTTCTTGCTGATTTAAAAATACTCAGCAAGCAGGGAGCCTGAGTCCGTGCATATAAATATAGACACACTAGGTGTGTGTGCCTATGAGCTGGCAAATGAATCAGTTTCCAAATCTGAACTTGGCGTGGTGTCACTTTTGGCTCCGAGGTGGTTGTTTTTCATCTTCCTGGTTTTATTGCGTTTCGCTTGCTTAAATTAGAAGAATTTCTTGAAAGAGAATGGGCAAACTTTGAACATGGACAGGTTTTGCACTGGTCTCACTGTGCTTGTTCAGAGGTGAGAGGCCAGTGCCTGCCTCTCTCCCTTGCCCCTGGTCCATAAGACCCTCCTGGACCACTGCAGGATTCCAGGACACTGGGCACTGTCGTGCCCAGGCAGGCTTACCATGGGTCCAATAATAGGGCTTTGCTGTGACAAAGGCAAGGTTCTGTGTTTGTTGAATTTTTCCTTTAGGAAATGCAATTCATCAAAATCCAGTGTTCTGTAATATAAGGCTGGTGACAAATTTGCATTGATTCTCAAGTTTTCCACTAGACAGCCGTCTGCTGTACCTGCACACAAACACATGAGGGACAGACAAGCCCTAATTGGGAATTTACTGCCTTTATGTGCTGGGTGAATGAGCCATCCCAAGGTTTTGCATGTATATAATAGCATCTTTTCTTCTTTCCTTTTATCCTCTGTAGGGAACCTGTGTTCTTCTGAACTAATGTTCCCTTCCATAAATGACCCAATCAGCCTTCATCACTGCTTGTTAGATCAGAAACTTATTAGTTAATAGCAGTCCTGTTCTTCCTTTTAGTCCCTTCTACAGCTAAGCTCATGGCATTTACAGACAGACTTGTTAGTCATTAATATTCTTTGTATTCTTCATCTTTGGCTTCAGAAGAGAAGGCCTTTCATCTTTTGCCTTGCTTTGTTTTTTAGAAGAAGCCCAGTTTGACTGGAGGAAAAAAGAAACCAAAAAAACATTTCTCTACTGCTTTCTTACAAGCTTCCAAGCAGTCTCCCCTGCTGACTTTGTACTTTTGCAGTAGACAAACATTGACTTTGTTTTCACAGAATATAGCTGATTTTTTTTTTTTTTTTTTTAGTTTGCCTTTTTGGTTATGCCTCAGTAGCTTGACAGGACTGGATTAATTAGTCAGTGACTGCGTCTTTTGCTGAAATTTTCATTCTTTATTCAGTTTTTCCATCAGGTTTATTATACCTGAAATCAAATTGTGTAGAGAGAACGTAAGCATGTGTCTAAATTTAGCAAAATTGTGAAGGGTTTCCCTGGTTTGGAGACTAAAAGATTACTGAGATTGATCTGTGGATTCTTGTTCTTTTCCTTAAAAGAAACCCAAATGCTGATACCCAGGAATGTGTTTTAAGTCTATGCACTGGGGGTGACATGAGCGTGGGCAGGTACGACAGCAAATTGTGTTTCTCACATGGGAAAGGCTTTGTTAACATCACTAAATTCTCACTACTTGTAAGTGGTCAAATCCTTTGCTAATCTGCAGTGCTAACTAAAATGAAAATACAGAGAGTAGCGTTTGTTGTCTGTGATCACATGAAATCTCACACCTCATTTCTGAAGAGCAGGATCAAAAGATAAAAAACTTGGTGCCTGAGTTATGTGTTTTGTTCTTGAGGTTCATTAAACGCTTTTTTGAGTGTGCCAGTAGTTCATACCCATTCTGCTCAGGTTTCCTCACTCCCAGCTCTGATGCGGTGCACATCACAGTGTGATCATTAAGTGTGATTACTGCATTTTTGACCTATTTAAAAGTGTCTGGCTGTGAAATTCCAAAGATTCTAATTTAAACTATAAAACAGATTATTAATGTGCCGCCGCTTACACATTTCATGGCTCATTTCCTGATTACAGCAGTTTTGAATGTGTACGTGTAGGCTGTTCCAATGCATGTGTATAAACATCCTACACCATGTTCAGCCTGGTCACCTGGCTTGGGGATCATGTTCCACATACCTTCCACAGCTCAAAAACAAATAGAAGAGAAAGCCACAAGTGCAGGAAGTTGGGATGTTCCACATCGGTGCTGTCAAAAGGCCTGATGCT
Organism: Ploceus nigricollis; assembly: GCA_013399945.1. Lineage (NCBI taxonomy): Eukaryota > Metazoa > Chordata > Aves > Passeriformes > Ploceidae > Ploceus > Ploceus nigricollis. The sequence continues at coordinate 1,150,801 of VXBC01011365.1, forward strand.
TTCTGCAGGGCTGGAGCTCAGGACAGGGTGCAGGAATGGGGATTGTGCAGGGGTATGGAAGCTGGCCAGGGAATGTCTTCAGACAGTCCCCTGCTGTGCCCTGTGGACTGGAGAAGGTGCTCTCTGAAAGCATCAGGGATCCATGGCTGTCCCTGGATTGCTGCCAGGAGACTTCAGCTGAACTGAAACTGGAACACAGACAAGATGCTGAGTGTAGTCAGTGGATCTGCAGAGAAGAAAGATGACTGTTGAGATCTGCAGTGTCTTCCATCACTTCATTCAAATCTGTCAACTTGTTCATGGAACTGAAACTCTGCAGACCCTCCCTATCTGGGAGGTGCAGAAAGAGTTTGGGGTTACAGCTACATGGGTCACTTATGATTCAACCAGCATGGAATAATTCACCAGGGTTACAGGTGCAACTGCAAACAGTGGGTCCAATAAAGAAATTCAGGTAGGAAGATCAAGAGCAGGTGAAAGTGTTGTAGAAAATATCCTGTGAGGCACTTCTGTGCGGTTACACTGAGTCTTCTCCTGGTGAGGATGTAATGAAAAGATTGTCTTGCTGTGTTTTGTAGGATTAATTACGTGCTGAAAACTGCACCTGGAGATTTCTCTCTGAGCTGGGAACATGTGTAAAGCTAGGTGTGTGACTGGCTGAGTTTGGTGCTTTGTTCCAGAAGGGCTGAACCTGGTCCTACGTGAGCTGCCAGGTACAGATATCTGCCTTTGTGTGAGATTAGCAGTGATCTTATACAAGTTTTGGCTGCAGGATCAAAGCAAGGTCTGGAGCAGGTGTGATGCTCTGTATCAGGGGTGAGATTTGTGCTTCTGCTTCTGGCTTGTGCACACACTAAACAGCATTTCAGTGTGCATTGCTTCAGAACTTTATGAAGGCAGAGTTGCTGCCATTTGTTATTCAGTTGCTGGAGCTGATTTGGATCCTTTGGATCCTTCTTTCTCCCAGCTGGAAGGTTGGTAGCGAGGCTGGCTGAGCCCTGGTGGAAGGTATCACTGCACAGTGTACACAGCTGGCAGAGCAGCAGCTTGTCATTTGCAGTTGTCTTATTTCTTAATGTGGTGTAGTAAATTATAAATGTACACAAACACCTACGGAGTGTTTCATTCATGAGCTGCCAGACTGCAGCGTGCTTTTTCAAAGTGCTGGTTTGGGGGTTGTTTTTGTTTTGTGAGATAATTTCATTATCTGATACCAGGCATTTCCTAAAAGTAAATGGATCACATGGGGACTCTGTGTCCATTAGTGATTCTGCTAATAAAAATTTGGGGTTTTTTTTTTTTCATTCCATAAAAGACCTTCTGTACCACAGCCTTTTTATGCTTTATGGCAGTTATTAGCTGTTACCAGGTCATTTTAGGAAGGTCATTATTTGCTAATGGGTGTGCTGTGGGGCTTGGAAGCATATGCCTACAACTTCTGTAGGCCAACAGAACTATTTGAAAGTATAGATTGTTAGGAAAATGTGCAGGAGGGTTGTATAAATAGGGCTGGTTAGGAGGAGTCCTCTCGTGGCATTACTCACATGCCCCTCTTCTGGGCTGCAGCCGTGCTAAGAACGATCCTATTTGTGTATTAAAGCAAGGATCTTCTGAAGTGGAACCACAAATGACAGCAGAATTAGGATTAAAGGGCGGTCAGTACTGATGGCAAGCCCAGCATAACATACAAGCCTGGCTGCGGTTGGGGGAATGTGCCCATCTAATAAGCAGCTTAACTTGGTGTATTACTGTGAAATAGAAAGAACCATGGAATATGTGATGTGAATAGTAGGCTGGATTTCCCTGTCACTTCGTATTTATGTTCCTGGAGCTGCCCTGGTTTCGCCCGGGTTACTTCTGAATTGCACCCAAGAGATTGAGGTGGATTTCCACTTCTCAACCTTTCTTTTTAATCTGGAAACTGTACTATAATTGCTTTGGTTTAGCCGTAGATTTGAAGTTTTCATATCAGACAAAATGTGTGCTAAATATCTTAGCAGTAAAACTAATTGGTCCAAATGTTTTATTTTTCCAGTTCAGCTGCTGATACAACTTCATCCAACTCTGTTGAAGGAAAGGGGCATTGTCCCTTTCTCACTAATAGTAGTTGAATCGGGCTATTAAAGGCCATTCCAGGAGAGATATTAGCAAATACTAAGGCTTGATCCACAGCACTTTGCAGTCAATAAATCAGCAGTTGCTGTCTACACAATAGCAGGTCTAGCAGGGCTTGAGTGTCTTTGAGATTGAGAGCCCTCGTCTTGAGTATTGCTTAAGTTTCCTGAAATCAGTTAAATTGAGATAAAGCCAATGACTTCTTCATGTCTGTTGGAGTTGCTCAAAATTTATGTTCCTCACTGAGAACAGACTGTGCTGTGCTGTGCTGTGGGTTGGGAAAAGTGCAAACTTCTTCCCTTGAACTGTAAATAGACTGCTGAATATTTGTATTCTAAAGGTGTTCAACCAGCCGCCTTGAAACGATATTTCCAAATTGCCTTAAATCACTTCCTGATGTTTTTTTTACAGGTATCAAGGTTTTACTTTTTTGTAGGCTTTTACATGTGTGAAGTTTCCTTATAATATTGTTGTGTCTCCCTTCCCTCCCGTCAGGATTCTTCTTTACAACCACATCTCAGGGGTATGTTGTGGAAAGAAAAGCCTGTTGGCACCAGGCTGTGTGTTTGGGTGTTTCAGCAAAGACCACAGGAACCCGGAGGTTCTGTCCTGCACGCCTTCCATCTTGATGTTTTGACAAGCCCCATTTAAAAGCTCTTATGGCAAGTGATTTTTATGAGCGCGTGTGGAGAGGAATGTGCAAAGTGCTTGAGATGGTAGGGACTGGAAGAAGCGTGACAACTGCTTTGTGTAAGCTGATCTGTGTTCCGAGGAACAAATGGTGCATTGAGATGACAAATGGAGCAGCAGAGGTGCAGCTGGGCACTTCCATAGCGGGGGCACCGCCAGGCAGCTCCATGGAAGGAGTTTGCAGTCGATAGAAACAATTTCCTATTAGCTTTGAGCTTTCTGATGAATTAATGATAAAATTCTCATTGATTTAATTAAATCAGATTCCAGGGGCTTGATTTGCAGAGTTTTCTGGTAGTAGTTTTATAACTAGGTGGACAAATAAATGGCCTTTATTTTCTTGCTTGCTGGGTGGGGTGTGTGGTGGTAATTACTGCATTTATCAAAGTGTCCTTCCATTTTGGAGACAGGCTGGTTTCCACTTGAGATAGAAACAGGGACAGTGAGGTTCTGAGACTCGTCCAGCGGCTGCAGTGTGATGTGTCAGAGCACAGGAGTTAAGTGCTGGCACCCTAAAAGCCAGACTGGTCCCACGAGTTGTGCATCGCTCATCCTTTGGGCCACGCTGTGCCTTTGTCCTTCCTGGGAGGGCAAACAAACCCCGCACAGACCTGGCACTGCTCCCTGCCCCAGGGCGTTGCTGCTGGCACCAATTAAAGCTCCACTGCAAAGACTGGAGGTTTCCATACCATCCCAGCTTGGCTTTTCACCTGGTGAGGCAACGTGCAATGCCACATTGCTCTAATTGGTTTTGGTTTCTCTCACACGAGTTTGAATGTGTATTGGCTTTTGTCAGGAGATCAGGAAGGAATTAAAGCTGCATTCTACTTAATTGTTCCTCAACAGTTCAATCATGACAAAATAGCTCCACCCCAACTTGTAAAATAACACTTAAGAAGACTTAATTAGAGTCAATGTCTGAATTTTATTTATATGTATCTTTTTATTTCTACTAATTACTGTGTTGAGTAACAAGTTTAATAAGACCAGCTTGTAAGATGAATGACAATAAAAGCAGGGGAAGAAGAGAATGCTTGGGTTTTTCCCTGTAACAGGACTAGAGGAATTTGTACCCATGGGTTAGACTTGCAAAGCCTCCAACCCTCCCCTATTGGTATTTTTTTCCTAAAAACAAAGATGCTGTCAGCACAAGTCACCACGTCTCCGAGAGGGTCTTTTACCTTTCATAAAAAATAATAAATGCCTGTATAAATACTCCCCATACGCTGCTGCTGGATTGTATTAGTGAAATATGTCAGTGTTTGTGGCGTGTGCAGCCCCATGTTTCATGGCACCGCTTGAAAAATGAAAGACATTCATGTGAGTTATTTGGAAGACAGTGACAAACCTATTTGGCCAAGCAGTGTCCTGAAGGGACAAGCGTTTCCAGGCTCCCAGCAGTGGCAGACGTGTGTGACCAGGCGTCCCCAGGGCTGGGGGAGCTCAGCCCACGTGCTGCTGGAAGGATGGGTGGCTGTGGGGCTTTCCAGTTTGCTGGGTTTTCCCAGTGTGACCAAGTTACAGGCACCAAGCCTGTAACAGGTGGCCATGAAGATCTTTTCTGCATGGCTTCCAGAAGTTTGAAAGCAGGGAAAGCAGGATGGTTGTTTTGGGTTGTTGTTTTCTTTTTTTTTTTTTTTTGACAGTTTATGTGCTGTTGGGTCTCTACTATACCTTGGCATTTCTTAGCCCTGTTTTACTGAGCTTCTTGGATAATCTGTGACATGCTGCAGAGCTCAGCAGGCACAGCAGAATCCAAGGCTGTGGTCCACCTCTAAAGCAATGTAGATTCCCACCTGACAGTGCTGGCTGGAGCAGGTTGCACCCCTGTACACCTGGTGCCCCATTCTGCTGGGTGCAGATGTTTGCATTGGTGACCAGAGTTGGTTTTCTGAGCCAGAAGAACAAGGGTGCTCAGGGTCAAGCTGGGTTTGGATTTGGGCAGCCAAGGAGAAGGTTACCCCAGCCATCCCTCCTGCTGAAGCTGTCGTGCTCTGCCTTCCCCATCCAATACAACAGGGACAACTGGTAGTAAAGAGCGAGCAAGAAGCAGCTTTTGCCTGCATCTTTTTATGATTTTATCTAGTCCCTGAGCCTTCACTGTATTATCTCCTTAAATCTCTGTGCCTGACACTTTTACTTTAGCACAGTTGAATCTATTACTGTCCTGGGTTGTAAAAGGAGAGCGTGTGCTTGCCAGCTTCCACAGGCTTCCTGGGAGGGTTTGGAGTAAATCTCCCAACGTGCAGCTGCCCGCTTCAATTCTCCCTTTTCATGTAGCTCTTTTTTTAGCAGTGAACTATTGCAAGGATAAGTTGCTATATGCAAATTTGAGATTAAACCTTTTGTGTTTCCAGCATTTTCTGTTTGAGTTGCTCAAAGAATGGTTGCAGGTTCCCAGCTTTGGGCTCTGGCTGTGCAAATGCCCCAGCTGAGTGCTGGGAGTGTTGCTGCATTCGAGGCTCAGGTTCCTGGGACAGTGAGTGACAGGACTGATAAAACCCGTGGGTGGGTGATTTGTACTGCAGGCAGCAGCAGCACAAGGTGGGGGCTCTTTTGGTTAATGAATATTGAACTTCTCCTGTCTAACAGCAAGTTGTGTCGTGCTCTGCAAATGAGCATCTCTGCAAGAGGCTGAGCTGCAGGCAGGGGGGGGCTGCTTGGGAATTCATTCATTCCTGTCTGGGTTATGACTGTGCTCCAAACAGGGCTCTGCTGGTCACCCAACAGTTGGTGCCATGCAAGATGACTTTTTCTTTTTTCAGTTGTTCAGTTCTAATTATTTTCTTCTCAAAAATCTTTACTCAGGGTTGGATGCTTTTCTCTACCTTCCCACATTGCATTTTCTACATGACAGTGTCCTCAAAGAATTGATGTTATAAATTTTTGCACTCGGCAGTCCCTAAATTCAGCTCTGTTTGTGGCAGGAGTTCCAAAGGGCAAATGCATCTCAGAATTGTGATTGTTGCATGAAATGGTAATTGTAATGCATGGAAGATCAGCTGCTGATTTATTTTTACTAGGGCAGATGAAAATTACTATGATGTTTCAAGTAGGGCGTAAAATAATATCTTTCATCTCATTCCAGCAGGAATATTAACTTCACATTTTGTATTTCTTTTCTTTCCCAAACCACTGAAAAATGCTTAGTATGTGACTTGAGTGTCTGTTCTATCATGTTTATGTAGGAAGGTTTCTCTTTTTTTTTCATGCTCATAAAAGGAAAAGTGTATTTTGATTTGTCATGTTTTATGTAGTATAGAAGTTCCAGTTCCTTTGATCAGAAAAGTCTCAGTTTTTAAGCAGAAATGTGCATTTATCCCCATAGACAAAAGCACATTAGGAAATACTTTTCCAAACAGGTCACTGCAGGTGAACTTCAATTTAAAATCCACCTGCAGTCAAACATTTGCAATCAGCAGGAAACCTGGGCAGCCATGGTTGTGGGAGGGACACTTTCTACTCTTGGTTTCCTACAGGTGAGAACCAATTTGCTCCTGGAGACCTCATAGATACACAAGTAGTTCTCTGGAAGGTTGACTGTAAACTGAGGTTCTGAGCAATGTCTGTGTGCTTGAGTCTCCACCTGTGGAGTTTCCCCAGCTGTCTTGGCACGAGCTGCAGGGAGGAGAAGCCCTTTGTGGACTTCAGCTGTGTCCTGTCTGTGGCAGGTTAATCTGCTGCCCACGTCCATGCCTGGGGGTGGTTGGCAGCATGAAACCAGCCCTGGAAATGGAAAGCAGTGCTCCTTCCTGCTGCCACTCCAGGGCTGGCACCTTTGGAGGGGTGAGGGGCATGATGTGTCTCAGCTGCTCTAGCACCCCTGCATGCTGTGCTGCTGCTGCACAGCCCAGGTCATTCTGTGAGCGTTACCTGATGGCACTGGCCGTGCCAGACATCCCTGAAGAAAGATGGATGATTCTGCCCGCATGACTCAGTACTCCTGCTCTGAGCTACCAAAACAGAGGAGGGTAGGCAGAGCTGTGAATAGCTAAGGGTTTTCATCCCTAGATAAGTTAACAAAAACATGGTGGTGGGCAAGCTAGGACTTCATACCTGCATGTGAGGACGTGAATGTGTTTTTCTGTCTCTGAGTGCTGCTGTAAGAGCATTAGGTAGCAGTGGTGTTTCAGGGGAGTTAATTGCTAGTCTAAATAGCATTGTGGGGAAAATTGTAAAAGACCTTGAAGAGAATATTAAAGGATTCAAGTATTGCTTTAAGCATTAACAGAAGATGCACATGTAGGTGTGTGCATGCATGTGTGTAATTGACAAAGCAAAGCCTTTGAATTGGAAATCATTGGTACAGAAATACAGTTAAGGGTTTAGAATGGACTTAGTTCAAACAGCCACAGGGAGAAGTCAGCAGTAAAAAGATGTATGGCAAGGCATTCACTTCTCTATCAATATATTGGTTATACTGAAGGTGGAGTGTGTGCAGAGATGGGTCTTCTGGTAGGAAAGGAGACTGTATTTTAGGAAATAGGAAAAAACACTGAAAGTGCTGTAAGATAGTAATACATCTTTAATACATCTTAATACATCTTTCTATAAGTCTGGAGAGGGTCCTTGTGAGTTTTGCTCTGCGTTCCAGGAAGTTGAAGACTGTCCTCTGTCTGGGAAAAGCTTTGCACAGGTGAAGAAATCGGTGTGGTCTAAGACTCCACAGGTATAAGAGAAAGAAAGTAATGATATGAAAATATTTATAGTGACAAGAAATTGTACACTGCTGAAGTGACACTTCTGCTGTGAATAATTTTCCATAATGAAAGTCAAGAGTTGGGCATCCTGGTGAGTTGACTTTCATTCTTTGTAGTGAGAGTGCTCAGAAATGTTCCTGAGGAGGCCAGGTTGGTGCTTATTATTCCATAGAACGACTCAAATAGTCTTTCTCTGTCAGTAGCACACAGTCTGGTAAGGGTTATGACCAGCTGGCCTGGAGAGTGAACACCTGGAGTTGTGTGGTCAAGATGTTGTCTGTCCCAAATGCCTTACCTGCCTTGGAGCCCTCTGAGTGTCCCCTCATCTGGGCTGAGCACTCTGTGGCTCTAAAGTTTTTGTAGGCAAACTTTTGGGAGGAATTTGGAGGAAGTGGCTTTGGGAGCATTACAGGTTGAGCTGGGCAGAGACCTGATAACCCACATTGCACTTGTGACTGGTCTGTGTGCTGTTGACCTTGTTAGTGACGCCCCTGCCCTCTCTCAGCAGGTTTAGGGTGTCTGGGGGCTGTGATGGAAAGCTGCCATGTCTCTGTGCTCCAGAGTGAAGCAGGAGCAGGTATCCATTGGTGGGCTCCACCACTTCTGCTTGCTCAAGCCGTGCACTCACCCACTTGTTGTTAGTGCCCAGGCCACTGTGGATTTCTGCACAGTGCTGGGGCTGCTGAGCCTGTCCTGTCCATACCCTGCAGTGGGCACACTGCACAAATGCTGTTAACCCCATCCAAACCTGCTCACACTGTGGCTCACTGTTCACATGAAGGTACACAGTGGCCTCCAGGTACTGGCAGTGTGAGATGTGATATCTGTGCAGTGCAGGGTATGGAGCCACTTCATTGCTTTATACTGCAGAGCATAAACCTGCCCCAAGAGCCTTCTGGTCACAGGAGGCAGCTTATCCCTGGCTCCTGAGCTTTTGTAAGACCAGTAGGCTGAGCTACTGTGGGTTTTTTTTATTACTACTAAGTGCTAAATCTTTGAATGTACCAGCTCCTGTAGGAGGTATTGGTATTTTTAAGGATTTCTTGGTTTCCGCTTGCAAATGCACTGCTTGTATTCCTGGATGAAGATATTCTTGGAATACTTTAGTGTGAACCCTCCAGTGGGCAATCTTTTATTCCAGAATAATGGGCCTTTGTCCAATTTAACATAATGTACTTTGGAAGTGGAGCCTTTAGTTTGTTGCACAGGAAATGCACTCATTTACCAAATCTCATTAATTAACTGGCACCTATTTAAGGGAAGTCTCTTCTCTCATGTGGTGTTTAAAACCTCATCTATCATAAAAGTAGCTCTTTAGTTTTCTAGATTTCATCTTTGATTTTACAAATTATTCCTTCTGCATATTAAAAGTAATTTTTCTGCTGTTTCTTGTTATGAGAAAGGGACCTCTGCTTTGAGAATTGCAGTTTAAGCTGCTCAGGGTTGTGTGGCAGCTCTGTGCTTGCTGCCAGAAGCTGGGACTGTGCTCAGGACACTGCGTCTCTGCCGGTCGACATAATATTCTACGTGATGAAAAACTAAAGTAGCTATTTTTTTTCTTCTGTGTGTAGCCCCCACCATTTCTGAAAGGTACAGGATTAATCTTCTGGCTGCCAATCTACAGAGCTTTGCCCACAGCAGAGACATCCAGCAGCGCCTGCACTGCACCAACTGTGTCAGACAAACCTCGGCGCCTCTCCTCAGCGGGCTCTGTAGAAATAACTGTGCAGATGCTTCTCCTCAGCCACCTCGTCTTTGCTCCTTCCCTTGCTTCACTTTGTCGTTTCCAGGTCACTTCCCTTGCCTTTGTCAGCGTGTTTAGCATTGCTGCGTGTAGGCACTGCCCTCAGGAGCACTGTCATGCATACTAAATCCACGTCTGGGGCCACGGTGTGGAGTGGCCCATCCACTTGGGGGTGAAATACAGCCATAGGGAAGAGCAGGCAAGCTGCTGATCTTCTGGAGGTCAGCTCTGGGCAGCCACACAGGCACCTTCTCCTGTCCTCTCAGAGTCAGGGTGCCAGGGTGGCCCTTGTGCAGGTGGGTGCACTGCTTCTGCCACCCCTGGCTGCTCTGACTTATCTGCAGTGGTGCCTGAGCCAATCTATTTCAGTAATGCAATTATTCACATTGAGCTTAATCAATGAGCCACAGAGCAATCTACTGGTGGCTCCAATCAGTGGAATTACTCAGAAGGATCAAGATGAGCTGCTCTTTCTGAAAATGAAGCTGTCGTTCACACAGAAATGAGTTCAAGGGAACCCTGTTCTTTATGCAGGGCATGTGGTGACTCGGAGTACCTGGCCATGGAAGTCCTTGCCTTGCTGTCATGTAGGAGTAGGGGTCTGTACGTATTTGGGAGGATGAGGATTCCAAAGCAGAAGGGCCAGGGTGATAACCTTGCTGAGAGAATATGAATAAAGGGCTGCAGAGATTCCTGCAGTTTGCTGTCTGCCTGCCAGCAGCACCAGTGCAGTGGATAAAGGGTTGTTTCAGTGGGGCCGAGCTGAGTGTCTCGAGGACAGTGTGGCACAGCCCAGACTGTGATCACTGCCTGAGGTGGAAGTTTGTGCAGCTGTCCAGCTGTGAGCTGCTGTGTCTGGTCCCTGCTGGCATGAGCCTGCTGTCCCCATGCAAATGTTCCTTAGACCTTCAGCACCAACCACTGAACACTCAGCATGTGGGCAGCTCCTCCTGCCTCTCTCACGTGCGCTCGTCCTTCCAAATGACAAGACTACAGAGAGGATTTCAGGGAGTGGGGAGGGGTTTGGTGTGGAAGCTGGCACTCCTCTGTGCTTGGCAGGACTTTGTCCAGGCTCACAGCTGTACGAGGGGAGGCCAAATGTGCACCCCTGTCTGAGCGTGCCTCGGCACCGCTGTGGGGAGCAACCCTGCAGATTGTCAGCCTCGTGCTGTGATTTTTACGTGCACATCTCTGCATGCACTGCTTATGTGTTACTCTGCAAACCTGCCTGTGTCTGCTGGCTAGACCCAAAATCCCACAGCGCTGTCTCCTCCCCCACATGTGCTGAATGCCACTTGCTCACTGAGAGCGTGGCTTGTTGCCCTGCCCATGAACTGATGCCAAAGGGAGTCTCTTTCCTCTTCTGGAGCTGTGAATCTCCTCCCTCTCCCTTACCTCATGTTTGCAGGTTGTGGGACTGACAGCAGCGGGCTCCCTGGGCTCATTCTGTGGCCAATGTTTGCTTTTGCTAAGGGGCAGGGCAGTCCTTGGAGGGGTTTTCACCTCTCAGTGATTTCATTCTCTGCTAGATCAGCAGATGGAGCAGCCCCATCCCACTTTCTGCCAGTTGCTGTCTGGTGCAATGAAAGCAACAGGCAACAGTGGGAGAGCAGGATCTCTCCTTCACTCTCTGCACAGTCACACCACATTATGTTTGACATCCAAATGCTTTCTTGCCTACTTCTTACCTTGGATGTGACTGCAAGTGGAAACTGCTGAGCTTTTATGTGATTAATTATGAGTTCTGAGTATAAAAGTGCAGCCACAAATAGCTGTTTGGCGCTATAAAGCTAAAATGTTGGGTGCATTTAGTGATTATTTATTGTCAAACTCTTAATCTGGCTGGAGTAAGTGAGAAGCTGATGGTGAGATCCAAATACTTCCACACTTTCAGAGACCTCAGTTCCCAAGTTGGAGATTAGGCCCAGATATTCATGGTGATCCTTCCCAAAATGCCTCATCCCAAGGGGCATAACACTCCCTGCCCATCACTGGGCCTCCAGCTCAAGTTCTTGAGCTCAGTTCCTGTCCCTGGTCATTCCATGCTGTCCTGTAGAGGTAAGGGGGAGACAAATCTGAAGGCATTTTGAATTGCCAGAGACATTTGTATCTTGTGTATTTGAAATCCAGCTGGGGAGGAGGGCTTGTTCCACACTACATTACTGTTATTTTATGGTATTGGTTTGGGTGTTTGGACAGTTCTCGTGCTTTATTTGTAATCTTCTCAATAGATGTTTATGTGATACTGAAAACCTAGTCTAGGATTCCTGCTGCTCAGTAAAAATAAAGGCATAATTGAAAAACATCCAATTGGATCCAGTTTTTCAACTCAGTTCAGATCTCTGCTTAGGGAACCCAAAATGTGGATGAGAAAGCCAAAGTGCGCAAATAACCAAAGTCTCCAAGGCACCAGGCTGTCTCAGAGCACGTCTCTGGCATTGCTGTTTCCCCTGATTCATAGGTGTAAGCATGGTAACGTTGTGATACGTCTTGGCAAAATGGTAACTTCTCGTGACAGCCTCTGCAGGCTTCAGGCACCAGTTCAGCAGAACACAGAACCATCTGAGCAGCTCCATCTCTGCTGGATGGGACGTTTATATGTTTACTAAATTTTGAGCACATGAGTAGCTTTGTTGGCTGTTGCACTTTGAAGCACACATTTAAATGATTTACTGACCTGAGGCCTACATGCAGATGTGAATATTAAAAATTAAAATTAAAGCATCCAGTCCGGATTGTGAATCTGAAATACATTTCAGATTCAAGGTTTTCAAGGTAGTCTTGAGGATTTAAGCAAACATTTTCCATTAAGTTGAACAGAAGATACATGCCTTAACTCCTACAGACTGCTTTGAAAAGCATCAAGTGTTGCAGTGTGAAGCCCTAAATGCTGAATGTCTTGGCATTGCAAGTTCTCAGCTTTGAGGATCTTGTAGCATCTCCTGGTCACTGTTTTCCATCAGGACTCTCACTGTCCTTGTCACAATCTGTTGCCAGCCCCTGCAATTTTATCTTTAGCTTCATGGTACTTAGTTAGTTTTATTTTAAAATAACATTTCCTCATCCTGATCGGTACAGTTTCAGTTTCTAGTCTTATTTCTACTTAGCATGTGCTGCAGGGGGAGATGAACAGCCTTTAAATTCCTGAGGGAAGCACTTGAAACACTTGACAGCATTAACCATAAGCACTCTTATGGTTAGGGAATAGGAATTTGATAGACTTGTGCATGTGTTTTTAAATCTCGAGGCTTTAACATCAGTCTCCTGACCTGTTGCATTGCTGGGGGAGGATTTGGTGCCAACCTGGCACATGCAGCTTCCAAACCTCCCACATGGGCATCAACCAGACATGTGCACTGGGAGACTGGGTCTGTCCTGCTTGTTTTTAGCATGAAGCTCAGCTGGATGACTCTCCTACCTGTCTTTCTGGAAAGCACTTACAGTCATCCCAGCTTCTCACATTTCTTGGTGCTCTGCCTTTGTAGTGGTGCTCCAGGGATTCCAGATTGGTGCAGCAAATGTAATTTCTGTGTGCTATTTGTAGAACTGCTTTGGTTTTTTGGAGGTAAAACTGTTTTCCTTCAACTCTGCCTTTTGTTCATAGGCACGGTGCTTGAGGCAGAGCGTTTCATTAAAGATTTATGTAAAGCAGGGGCTGGTCTCTGAAGCAGGAGGATAAAGCTGTGCTTCAGAATGCTAATGCAGAGCTGGAGCAGTTTGAGATGTGCATAATGCAGCTCTGGTTGGCACGAGCTGATGTCTCATCCAGGAGAGGGAAGCTTGCACCATGTTGATCTTTGCCACCCTCTAACTTGGAGGATGGTTCACATTTCAGTGGAGATGAGGGAACAGAAACATCCTGCAGGCAGGCCCTGCCAGGAGCCCTGAGAGGGCACAGGCTGGGAGGAGTGAAGGGGGTTTGGCTCCAGGGCAGCTGCTGCACTGAGCTCCGTTTGTTGGAAGACAACCACAATCATGTGATTTTGTTCTCTCTCTGCCTGATCCTCCCTTTTCCAGCTGGCATGAGCAGAATGTGGAGGTGAAGCTTGGCTTAAGTTTCCTTCACTGAAATCTCTCTGATAACTTCTGCAGTGGCTGAAATGTGTGCAGAGTGGCCTTTCTTCTGTCCCTGGCTCCCCAGTGCAGTCGAGGTGGGGAATCCAGGGAGTCTGTCAAACATTGAGACACTTGTGAAAATTTACAAGTGCACCCAGAAGCACGGGTGTGAGTGGCTTCAGTGAGTACCTGGCAGCTGGTGCAGTGCTGCTGGAAACCTGCCTTGTGGGAGAGCACGTGTGTTCCTACAAAGCTGGGAGCAGGGACTGTCCCAGCCCCATCCCCAGCAGCTTGTGCAGAGCCAAGCAGCCTCTGTCTGACAGCACTAACCAGATATCTCAGAGCACATGGAGCTTCCCCTGGGCTCCACAGCTGTGCACAGGAACCCACAGTACTCTTTCACAACAGTGCTGTTTACTGTTCATGGCAGGTGCAGCTCCTGTTCCCCACTTTGCAGGCAAAGCTCCCTCCTGTCAGGAGGCACCCAAAGCTCCCAGGGACTTGCCAGCCTCCAGCCATGCATTAATGTATTGCTGAGCTGTTTCTTTGGATGTAAAGGCACGACAGGAAATGGGGCTTGTATTCATGGAAATGTAATTATGTATGTTGTGTAAACTAACTAGTAAGAGTAATTCTGGAACTCATAACAGGACAAGATTTGAATACTTATTAACCTAAACAATGGCAGTTGCTGTGTAGGTTGGAATAAACATCTTCATCCAGTGGGAAAGGCTGCGTTGTCTTGTCCTCCCTTATAGCCCTGGCAGCTGGAAATGGCCATCCTGCAGGCCTTGTGTAGGAGGCTTTGGCAAGTGTGGTTCTGGATTGTCTCTGCTGTGTGAAGATCCTGCAAGTTACAGGATAAAAGACTGGATGGAACAAGCTTGCCTGCACAGGCAGTGCCCTTCCAGCTAGTCTCCTGAAGATAGGATCTATATATCCCTTCAAAGTCATTCATGGAGAGCCATGATAACGTGGAAATCTCTTGGGCTGTCTCCTCCTGCCAGCAGCTCCAGCCGGGCTCACAGGTCAGACTGCTGCACTGAACGTGTGAGAAGCAAATGCTGCTGGAGGACTCTGGTGGTGGTGGTGGACAGCCTTGTCAAGGGATGAACAGGGTAGGGTTTGACTTGAGGCTGAAATTTCAGCCAGAACAGCATTAACAGCCCAAGTGTGAAACAGCTCAAAGTTGGAGAGCCCAAAGGTGTGGTTGCAGATGGTCCTTGTGGTGTGAGCTCCCAGCTTACACCAGCTGTATGGAGCAGTTGCACTGCCTGTCACTGACATGTCAGACCCAGGACTGATTGGTTTCACTAATTTCACCATGTACCTGAATTAATATAGCAGACTGTGACACTCTCATGTGCAGTTTGTTTTGAGGTAAGGCTGTCACAAATTGGAAAGTCCAGTCCCAGTCCTCTCCACATCAATCATCTGCATGGAGGACACCAGCCAAATGTGTATTTTAACAAGAAAGCACCTAGAGAAACACCTGGTGGTTTTTGCTCTGCATTTGCCAGAGGCAGGTAATGCCAGCTGATAGCTTTTATAAAGGAAAGTTCTGAGAAACTCGAGTTATTCTGGTGCAAATCAACTTGGTTGCAATGTGAATAGAGCTAAAGATTGGCCAATGTTATTAATCCTAAGCAAGGGGTAGTTTTCTAGTTCTCCTAAACTGTGGAATACAAGTTGAAAAAAACCCCAAATCTATTTTTTCATTTTTGTGGTCTCCATTTTTGGGCAGTGCCTGTGATGTAGGACAGCTAAATGTCACCTGGCTTACCTGTTGTGTCTTCAGCAATGAATGCAGGCAGCCATCAGCTTCCAGTGACGTTCAGCATCTCTGCAAACAAGCACTGGAAATGGCTTTGCTGATGTACGGACAATGTCAGATCTAGAAATAACAGGTTGGCAGTGTCAAGTTGTTGTTTCCCAGCAGCTTTGGAGGACAGGGTATACTTGAAATAAATCTATCAGGTAGGATTTCAAATTGGCCAGGGCTGTAAGTAACAGTTTATTGAGCTTATTTATGATGTGGCACCTAGGAAATGAAATGGAGAAATGTCAAGTGCTTTCACCAGCAGCCAGCACATTTTAATGCCCCTTCCCCCTTGCTTGGAAGCTCTGTCTTGGCTTCATGCCGGAAGCATATTATTGTAATAAAACACATTCACATTCTAGGTGGTAAATGGAATTTACCCAATAATTAAAACTAGAAATAAAATAAATTCGTTCATCATCTTCATTCCCAGCATAGCTGACATTCTTACCACTATATATGGTATAAAAATGTGCACCTTGGGTTTTTTAGCTGTTCATGGGGTAATGACCAAATCCATCTGTGAGGGTCTTGGGAATTGAAGCTGAAGCAAAACCACACAAAAGCTAGATCTGAGCAGTTCCCATAAAGGATGTTTCCACAGTCTGTTCTCCTGAATTTGGACTTTGGCCCGGGCTGAAGCCCATCTTCCTTCCAGACTGCTGGTTGTTACCATTGTACAAAGACAGAACAGCCTCAAGTTCCTCAGCTGAGTAACCATCTGTCTGCCCTCCCACACAGACACCTGAAGATGAGATAATGGTGAAAAGAAAACAAATAAGTAATTTTAAACCCTCAAATGCATCTTTCTGCAATCTTTAAAAATTTCCGATGTATTTTTTAATGTGTTAATAGGATAGATATGTTCTTAGAGGTTAAGTTTGCTTGTTACATTAGAACTATGCATTCAATTTGATAGAGTTGTTTCATAATTGTGCAAAAGGTCTGTGCAAATGCACAAATGAGTTGGATTCAGTCCTGAGGGCCAGTAGCCCTTCTGCAAACCTGGGGCCTGGGAAGAGTGACATGAGTCCTGCAGTCTGCTTTGCAAGTTATGTCTCTTTGTGCAGTCTTACTGAGTAAAGCCTTAGTAAGCAGTCAAATAATCCACTACGAGCAGCACAACTGAGTGCAGCAATTTCTTTTCAGAGGAGTGCTTGCTAATATTAGGATAAACTTACACAAAATAGAAAAATTAAAGACAACTTTGAAATGAATCCTGAAATGCAGCTAGAGGGATCTTGGATTAAAAACCTCTTGTGTGCTGGTTTATGAACAAACAACTTCATCCGTGATAGATTGTGAGCCCTGAGCATACATAACAAGGCAATTAAGAGAAAGCACAGTCAATGGAATAACATTGCATTATCTTTTTGTTTCACATAAGTCCTGTATCTCCTTTCCACTGCCAGTTTGCTGTAAATTGCACCTTGTCATTAATAGGATTATCGATAACTCTGCCAAACAGAGCTTCTGCAGAATTTAGTGTTTGCTAAAGTGCCTCCTTCACCATTTAAAAGTGTTACTAATATGCTTTAAACATAAATCTTGTACTGTTAATACTCTAGGTTACAGCCAGCAGCAAACAGAGCTCCGTGGATCACTAAAGCTGGAAGACAGGGACGCACTCCTGTTGTGGGATGCGGTGGGTCCAGCTGCTGCAATTTTTTTCAAGTCTCTAAATGCTTAGAAGTGAATTTGCCCTTCCTCTGTTGGGCAAATTCAGGGGTGAATTCCACCCTGGATAAATTGTCTTGTGCCACGATCAAATGTTCACCAGACAAGTGGTATTCTCCTCTGCTTTCACCCTCTCCTGCAGCTTCCTTGGAGGCAGCAGCGGTGGTGCAGGTGGCCCAGGTTGTGCTGCTGGTGTTGGCTGTGTGGGTGGCTTGTGCTGGCCTTGGCCATAGGGACATGGTGATACACAGGTTCAAAGTCTGATGGCCTCTGGGTCAGCTGAAGGACGTGGGTTCATGTCCAGCAACACAAAGCTCTTAATCTCATGCCAGCAAGGCTGTCAGCAGTGGGGCTGCATGTCACACGTCACTCTGCTTGGACTCAGGGTGGATGGCTGCAGGGCATGGGCTCATTTGGGGATGAAAGACACAATTGTGGCTGGAACTTTGTCCAAACCACTTTTCTTTGCAGAGTAGCATCAGATTCTGCAGCTTGGGTCTGGGTTTCAGCCAGCTGCTTCTGTTCTTGGTCATCCTGTCCTGTGCAGGACATCTTTGTGGCACCTGTAGTGTGGCTGAGCAGGGAAAAGGGTTGGTGGCACTGGGTCTCCTCTGCCCTTTGACAGCTCCCCAAATCCTCCCTGCCTGATGTGATCCCACAGGTGCTGAGTGGGATTCCAAAGCAGGGCTAGTAAGCAAAGGTGCCATTGCTCATCACTGCAGTTTATTAGGAAGAGTTATGTTGCAGGATTATCCTGGACCACTTTGCTCCTGCTGCAAAGTGCTTTATTACTGACAGGTCTGAAAGCTGCAGAGGATTTGTAGAAATGAAAATAAATTACTCTCCCATCTGTGGTGAGTGCCAGAAATCACCTGTCACTGCTTTTGGTGTTCCACCTCCAGCTTCAGTCCAGGTTGTTGTCTGGACCATGAGCTCATTCAGGTGGTCATTGCTGCACCCAGTGTGCCCTGTCTCTCTGTAGTATTCTCTAGTGCACAGTCCAGCTCAGACTGAAACAACACAAATGGATTTAATTGTTATTTAATGGAGCTGTGTGGTATCCATCTGACATTGTAACAAGACACAGATGTGCTCTGGTATCATCCTGATGTTTTCAGGACAATGACCAAATTCAGGCCAAGCAAAGACAGTGCAGAGCAATTCCTTGATATTTTCATTACCAGTGTGGTGATGTTCAGATATTGTTGAAGTCTGTGGCCTGCATGGAGTGGAGCAGTGACCACTATGTGCTCCTGCCTGTGTAAAGCAGCGACTGAGGCCTCCTGCTCAGTCATTTGGAAGATGGTTGTTCTCTCAAAGCTGCAGTTTGTCAGACTGTAATTTTAAAATTGCATTGTGTTTTTCTAGGACTTGGCAGAACTTTTCCAAGACTTTTAAAATAGTACTCCAGAAAAGCTCATTCCTGGTGCAATTAAAAATGAAAAGAAGGAGGAAGAGTGGTTTGAAATGAACTGTTTGTTTGGGAGCTGGGTTTTTGTTTCGTTTTTTTCTAAGAGCGTGGTGCCTGAAACTCTTGCTTTTGAAGATGTATTCCCACACTGAGTCACATGCAGGGTTCCTGCAGAACAGCCTGGCTGGTGTTTTAGAGGTCGATATTTGTTGACTGTTTCAGTGATGTTGCCGGTGCACAGCAGTGGTGTCTCACAGAGGAGGGCTGCAGGCATGCCCTGAGATAAATTGATTCAAAAGGTAGGCACTGCCTCTGGGCTGCTTTAATTTTCCTCCTGCCAGGTTCACTGTGCTGGTGTGATTGCAGCACACACCAGGCTGGCGTTGCCATCTTTCACTGGGTGACAAGGACAAAGATTTCTGCCTTCAGAGAGAATGAAGGTTTCTCTATTGTGTGCCACTGTGTCTGGGGAGCATGTAACTGCATGTCACCTGTGACAAACGCAGCATTAGAAATAAGTCTGCTGTGGGTTAAGGGCCTCCATCTGGAGGTTATGTGGCTGTTATGCTACTAAATGTCACTTTAACTTACAGAGTCTCACTCCAGCCTTATTTCTCAGTGCTTCAGTTGGTGAGCGTGTGGTTTTGTTGCTGCTCCTCGTGAAGTGCATAACTCAGCGTGAGTAAAGACACCCATCTGAAACCATAATGTACAGCTACATTAAGCCCCATTAGTTAAGACTCAGACTGGTGACAAATGAGGGTAAAATGGCCATTTCATTGTCGCATCTGTCTCTTCTCTGTGTGAGTGTTTAATTCTTTGAACAAAGGGTGGGGAATTAAGAGACACCTCTGTGATACATTTGGTGCCATTTTGAGCCAGCCCAAGTCTGGGAGAGCAATCGTATTTTCATCATCTCCGTGAGTCATCACAAAAAGTGCCAGCTCAGGTTTGATTGCTGAGATTGCATTGTTGCTGAAGTGTGAGACGTGGAGTAGAAGGAAGACAATGTGGTATTTAGCTGCAAGACTGAGCTCAAGATGCTGACAATTTGAAAAAGCTCGTTTTTGACTTTGTGTGCCAGACAAATTTACTGTCGGAAGAACACGCTGGCCACGCGATGATGTCATTTGCATAGAGTCACTTTACAGATGGTGCCTACAGCTCAGCAGAAGGCTTGGTCTGAATACAAAGACCTCTTCAGGGTTCTTCTAAGTCTCCTGGTTGGAAGAAAGCCAGTACTGATGTGATACTGAAACGCCTGCCCGAACTCACTCACAAATCAAAAGTGTCATTGAACTGCCTAGAGAAGGTGAAAATTATCAAAGATCTGCAGATGTGAGAGAGAAGGAAAAAAAATAGGAAGATTCTACAGAGGATGGGGACATGGTGCTGGACCAAACTCTTTCTCTGTGGAAGGGTCGTTTGGAACTTGGAAGCTCCTGGAGGCTTTTGTAGAAATGAGTGTTGAATAATGATGGACTGAGCTCCACAATAACCTCTTGACTCTGGCCTCTCATGGTGTGTGGTGTGGCAGTGAAGCGGAATGAAGAGCTGGTGTAACATGAAAAGCTTTAAAAGTGGAGGATTTGGGAATTTTGAAATTGAGTTCTCACAGAGAAGTCACTCAGCTGGCAAAATAGACTACAGCCCTGAAAAATGGTGGTGGATTGTACCATATATGAGATGGAACTTTTTTTGCCCCCAGGTAATTGTGGTCGCCATCTAACTGCTCACTATGTTAATACAGATTTTAAACAAGAAAGCAATTATATATTTATGAATGGCAGGCACACACTAAAAAATGCCCTGGACAATCAAGAAGAATGTTGGTCATTAGTGTGGTAGAAGATGTATAATAGGCTAAATCACTTAATTTCCCACACATTTCTGGATTTGGCCAGTGGGAAAGATTTCACTGAAATGTTCACAAAACAGACTGAGATAATCTTGGCCAATATCCTCCTTTTTTGACAAAACAGATTCTAGTAATAAAATCCTGCGTTTGATCACTTATCCCAGTGAAAGGCTTTTCATAGTCCTTCCTTTTCATAGTGTTTAATAGGCTGTAGCACCACTGCCAACCAGCCCGGAGCAGGAAGGGAAGGAGAGCTTTGTGCTGGCCTTGGCAGGAAGGTCAGGGCCCAGATCTGGCCAGAGTGCAGTGGCATTTGCAGGGACCAGCTGGGAGCTTTATTAAATGTGTGGGGTGGAAGTGAATGGGAGCATTGGTGTGAAGGGAGGAATCTTCACAGATATTTCTATTTAGAAGATAGTTCTTGAACAAAATGCTTGTAACAATATGGAGGGTATTGAGATGTGGGTGAATTCCTTCTGTTTCCCAAAGGAAATCCCATGCCAGGACTGATGGGGGCTCTTGGGCCCTCTGAGATACACGGAGCTCTCCAGGTGAGGTGATGTGACTGCAGGTGTGCACTGCTGAGCAGATAAATAACAATACATCTCTACTTTTGTAGAGATGCAGCTTCTTTGGAGTTTAATCTGCTAAAACTCTTTGAAGAACTTAAATATGCAGAGCTCTGTCTAGAGCTGAATTATGTCTTGTCCTGTTCATGTAGCACAGTGTGGTGTTTTCAAGCAATCTCTGAGTTGCTGGGTTGAGGTTTTTTTTTTTTTTCCCCCACTGACTATTAAAAGGCACCCAATTCTACCATGTTGTTTTAAAGCTTGAGTATTTCAAATTTGTGGATATTTTAAGCTGGCATCCTTGAAATCCCTAAGAAACCAGCCTGTTTCTCCGAGTCCCAGGCATGTCTTCTGAAAACACTGTAAATGTCATAAGAAGTGATTTCACTGCACGGCTGCCCAGAGCAGACATATTGATGTTATTTAGCTTCACTTGCCAAGCTGAGTGTTAGGATTGGGTTTTCACATGCGAGGCAGCTATCAGCTTTACTGATAGCCATATTTTCATAAGCTGCATTTGGCTGTCACACCTTCTCCTGTAATTTCTTGATATGCAAACAAGTCTCAGTTATATATGCTCCTGGCATATAAACTGATATCCCTGAAGAGTTTCTGATTATCCTTCCATTAACTTTTACTCTCCTCTGTCTCCCTTGGGGAGGTAACAAGTAGTCTTTCCTCCATCATGGATTTCCAGCTGGTTACCTTCCTGCTTCCCTCCTAAGTAGATTCTTTCAGTAGGGAAGTACAGTCTGTGAAATTTCAGTGCCATCCAGAAGTACAGCAGGGACTGTTTAAATGGGAATTTGAAAATTTAAATTTCAAGAAGGGCATCCTGGATCTGAAAGTGCCCTCCCAAAGAACAGAATCACCATACATATCTAAATGCAGTTGTAGTGAAGCCAGGAGCAGGAGCTTTGCTGTTTGTACGTGGTGTTTCAGCTCCTCAGCTGTACTGCTGGAAACTTTAATGGAGGCTTGTGTGAGGCTCTGCCATTCTTACATTTTCTGGTCTAATTAGTGTCGTTTACAAACCAACATTCAGCCCCACTTCTTGGTTTCACTCAACACCACACATTTCACAACATTCCTCGCTTCCAGTTTTCTCTTCGTGGAGTTCACATTGTTTTTTAATCAGATTCCCATGCCCCATGTCCATCACAGCTGCTGCTGGGACATCCTAGCAAAGCATTCAGCAATGAAATCTTCACGTGTGCTTGTCCATCCTCCTGCAAACTCATGCAACAGTAAATGTTTGTGTGAGTACAACCTGAGTCCTGTTCCCAAAGACGTGGCCCATGGCGGGTGTGTTGTACTGGGAACCCACCCATGCAGGTTTTTGCACACGCTCCTGGCTTGACCCCTAATCTCTATGATTATTTAAGTTCTAATGTTCTTAAAACAGTCATTGGGACCACTTTGTGCTATCACATATTCCCACTTGGATTATATCCAGTTGACGAAGGGCTGTGTGTATCTTCTAGTACTGCCTTAAACTGAGCATAAAGCAGGATTCTTGTTGGTATTCTTTGTTTGCAGCAGGATGCTGGCTCAGCTTCTTTAGAATTATTCAAACTTAAATAATTATTTAGTCAAATAAACATTTCTAGACAAGTTGCACATTTCTGGTTTTGGTATTAGCACTCTTAGAAAGTTTGCAAATACCAGAGACTGGGTTTTTAAATGTGATCTCTAACCTTGTTGCTGTAAATATTGACGTGAGCCTTCAGTTGTATTTGGGGAGCAAAGGTGACTCCCCTTACCCACATGAGCAGAAGCATACTTGTGGAATACTCACACTGATTTCAAGAGCTTTTTGAGGCCAGAGAACAAAATTAAGATGTCAAGAATATGGCCCCAGCTATGAGTTGATGCCAGACCTAATTTGAGCATGTGATTCATCCAATTTCCCATGCGGAGGGGAAAGTCAAGGGTTTTCTTCAATTGCATGTATAAATCTACAGGCTTGAGAGATTACAGGTGACATTAGACTCTTCCTTTTGCAAATACTCCATGTTTGCATATCTGTAGATGCATAGTTTGCCAGAAATTCCCCTGTGGAATTTAAAGTCCTGTGTCTGTCTGTGCAAGTCTGGAGCCTGAGAAGATTAAGTAAGGGTGAGACATTTAGCCACAGGGTAACAACTCTGGTGTACATTCAAATTTTGTATCAGCCAGTTTGTTATATTATTAAAATAGTGCAATTTCATAACAGTGAGAGTTGCTGCTTTTAAAAGCTCACTGTTGCTCAAACAATATGCAAAATGAAGGAATGAATATAGTTTTTGTATGTTGGGTGCTATCTGTAGACACAAATTGGGATTTTCGCTGTCCTTGTACAGCATATCCTTTTCCAAGCATTCCAGAGGGGTGTCTATGTCCCCATCTGGGCTGCCTAAACCTTAGGCAAGCTGCTACCCTGCAGTCTTGAGGCTGAGGGGAAGAAAACCCACGTGTGGTGTTTGGGGCTTCTCAAAGCACCAAAATAATGAGTGATTAAAGCTCTGTGCCTTCTGACAGGTCACATATCTTTTTGATCTACAGGATTTGCACCCTTGACACCATCTTTTGAGGAGCACTTCCAAAAAGTATGGAATGAATGTTGGTTATGTGGGAAATATCTCAGTAGTGTGCTCACACAGCTCGAGTCAGCACAGTCTCCCACTGTTAACTGGACACGTCCTTTATGGAAATTGGCTTTGTAGCCCACATTTCAACTGCTGAAGAGTTATGAGGTCAGCAAGTGCAGTTCAGAATTTAGCTAATTTTGTGTATATCTTGGACCGTGTTCACCCCTGGGTTTTATACCATAAAAATCAGTGGAATGATGCCAAGAAAAAATTCATCTCCTAATATTTAGAATCAGCTCCTCTGACAGGAGTGTATTTCACTGAGCTCCCTGCCATGGCTCTAGGAAGGGTTCTGGTCCTGGTTCCTGAGAGTTATAACTTCTGCATGGGCACTGAGAATCACTAACAAGAGCAGGTTTTGGATAGTTATTAAATCTCATGCTTCAGAATACAAACTGTTCTTCTAACTGGGGAGCAGAAAGAGCTTGCTGTAGTGGGGAAAATGTTGTATTTCTGCCCCTGCAGTGCTCTTGCCTGTCTAAGATGCACCCAGTGGTGGTGGCCAGTGTGAGAGGCAGGTGGGTGAGCTGGACGGACCCCAAGCAATTCCCGTTTCTCTGAGAGCAGATTGTTGATCCCAAAGCCAGGGCATCACATTGCTGGTGCTTTGATTGGAAGCTAAGAACTAATGTCTGCAGTCCTTTTTAATGACAGACTTCTAGCAGTGATCACAGAATTGTCTTGCAGAGTTAATTTCAGCTAATGAGCAATTAGTCAGCTCAGCAGTGACTCTCCCTTGCCCATGGCCCCTGGGGAAGGGGTGGTCAGGGCTCAGCATGGTGCTTCTCTGAGGTGTTGGGAGCCCCAGCATGTGGGCCCAGCACCCTCACCTGCACTGATGCTTGGGCTGCAGCTCAGATTTCCTCCTGAAGCAGAGGGATTTATTTTCCAGCTACAGACTTGCAGTGTTATCCTAAATGTCAGCAGTCTCTTCTTTCTTTTTTTTTTTTTTTTTTTAATACTTAATGCAGCCAGAGAAAATCTGTCAGCTGAAGACTCCTTGCCTGCCCAAATGAAGGCTGAACTTGTATGGGCTTGAGCATATTCCAGCGTGAATGTGTTTAAATTTGGGGACAGCCAGGGATGCTGCTGCTGCTCCCAGGGCCCGTGCGGGGCTGCCTTGGGTCACGCTGCGGCAGCGGGTGGTGGGACTGGGAGCGGGCACAGATGGTGCTCCAGAAGGGGAAATCCAGAAGCTCACGAGCTCATTTCTTTTAGGGAGACGTGTCCATATGTCACCCATAGAGGATGAGTGCTCATCAGTCTGGAGCACTCTGAGGCTGCTGGGATGAAATAACCTGAATCTATGTCTAAGCTGGAGCCTGGTGCTGGCTGTGCTGATGGAGCCCCTGTGCTCTGTCCACCCTCCCTGCCAGGGAGGGAAGTCCTGAATGTCTGAGTGTTCAGTGCCTCTCCTGCCCAGGGCTGAGGAGGGGACTTTGCTAGGGAGCCTGCATGGCTGGATCCATCACTGACAGGCTCGGCTCTGACCTCTCAGTTTTCCTGCCCACAGTCCTGTGCACAGCTCCTGGAGGTGAGCTGAGCTTGGGGATGAGAGCACCATAAATCAGGCGCTTGGTTGTCTATCCCCTCAGCCAGGCACTGCACACCGGAGCACGGAGATGCTCCACACAAAGGATGCCTTGCAGCTGGACATAAATCTCAGGGATGCCTCCAGACCCTGGCAATTGGCACAAATGTCACTTAAATTTTTGCTCCTAATCTGGTAACTGAGCATTGCTTGAACACACTGTAATGAACAGTGGTGATAAATTGACATTGGTGACAGTCAGAGCTTATGCTGCTCTTCAGAATGTGTTGATGTTTTCTGAGAAAAAAATGAGACCCTCTTCCATTTAATATTTTAGCAAATTTGGGGAAGAAAATAGGTCAACATAAACGTTGTCCCACTCAAACTGGAGCAGTGGTAAGGAAGTTACTTGAATATCTGTATTTACATATTGAGGAGGAGGGGTGCACTTAGATGAATGTGTGTCTCTCTATATAGCTGCATTTACGTATGTAACACCCAAAATACATCATTATGCATTCATATTCACATGTGGTGTCTGAGGATGTATGTGTAAAAATATGATTTATAGGTTTTTAAACCTCCCTGACAGATTCCAGGAGACCAATTTCTAAATGTATACCAAGATTTTTGACTAAGAGACAGGTAGCAGTAGGTGCTAATAAAGGAAAGAACTGCAAGTAAAATGTTGTGACATCCACCTCTCTGAGCAACCTGCAGAGCGCTGGCAGAATCATCAAACCGAGCTGAGAGTAATCAGCAGGGACTGATAAAGCTGCTCTTGTAATTATTTGTTTGATATACAGCTTTCCTTCTTCCTTCTGCATAAATAGCAGAATTGCTTTGCTTAGTGTGGGAGGTTTTTTTATTCCTGTCAGGGCTTGTTCTCACCAAGATGTCATGAGAGGAGGACTGAGATCTGCATTTTTGTTTTATTTACGGGCTTTCCATTGTAATTCTGACAGCATGCGGTGGAGACAGCATTCATTTAGCTGGGGAGAGGCAGCCTTGCTCCTGCAAAGCTGTCGGTGTTGCGGGGGCCAGGCTCTGCCATGCTGCTTTTAAGCCTCTCTGATTCCCCCAGGCTTGGCCTGGCAGAAGCTGCTCCTGGGAGGAGGCGGCTGCTGAGCTCTGGAGGCAGTCGCGGTGTCGCGCTCGGGTGTTTGGATGTTAAATACCATTTCCACAGCGGCTTTCTTGATTTTAGGTATGAGTTTGGTGATGCCACAGCCCAGGCTGCCCAACAAAACCACACAGCCCTGCAGGTTGACAAGTGTTAGTTATCCTTAAATAACTTCCTCTCCTCACCACTTCCACTGCTGAAGCAAGAAGATCCAAGCATTGACTGATTTCCAGGCAGTCCCAGTGGTGGCCCGTCAGCGATGACTGAACTGAGCCAAAAGGCTCCTGTTGATGTCAGTGGTTTCTGGGAATGCTGCCTGCGTGGTTTTGTTCCGGGATTTCCCTCTCTGTCCATGCCTGGTTGAGCTCTGACTTCACTCAGGGCAAAGTTTGCAATTTTGTGTTTAACAAAAGGTGCAGTAATTCATTCCCACCCTAAGCAGTCTCATTTTCCTTTTCCCATTTATGTTCTATTTAGCTTTTTTCTTTCCTTAAAAAAGGGAGGAAAAGGATAATGGATCATTTCTGAGAAGATAAAGAAAGGATAACTTTTACTTTAAAAAAAATTCTCTGCACCAGAATAGTTTTTATATTGTCTAAGGGTTTTACCAGGATACCAGGAGCTCTGGAGGAAGGGGAGGCGTAAGGGGAGAGAGAGCAGAAAATAGATTTCCTAGCCTAAAGAGAGAAATCCAGACTGCTGCCTTTGGCATGCATTTGAATATTGTCAAGGGCATCTGGAATATGTTGATAGCCGTTCTCCTTGTAATAATTCTAAAAATCTGCTAATGATGAGGCACAGCTTTGCCACGGGCCGTGTCTGCCACGTGCACACCCAGCATTGGGAAGGGGTCTGAGACATCAGAGGCTGTGTTGCTCTCCTGGCAGGGTCAGCCCCAATTCCCTGTTACTCAGGAGAAATTCTTCAGACTTGAACCAGATTAATGGAAAGAGAAATTGCTCTGAGACTAAGAAAAAAAGCTTTACACCCATTGCAGTGCTGTGGGGGGTTGTTCTTGAGCGATTACAGCTCATCCTTTCAATGCCTTCTGATTCCAGGCAATGATGGCATTTTAAGATAAATAAAGTGTTCGTGGCTCTGCTTGTTATTGAAGGACTTTTATTATTGCTGATGTTACATGAAAAAGAAAGTTATTAAAAAAATGTGGCACTAACAAATTGAAGCCCCCAGGGAACTGTTGCCTGAATGGGATTTTGATTGGAGTTCAATTTAATTGGCCATAAATCTTCTCTTTTCTGATTTACATTCTACTTCAGACCAGTCTACCAAATTCATGATAATCAGGTTTTCATTTTTCTCTATTGAGCAAAATACTCTGACATGAGCATAAACAGGAATATTCCTTCAGCAAGGTGACCTTGTTCTTGCTTGCACCGTGCTGGTAATTGATTTAATGCCTCCTTACCTATAAATTGGGCCTCTTTCTGAGGCATGTCCGTCAGATTTCGAGGTAATTGGTTAGCATGGTTGTTTTTCTGACTGCAAGATATTTCTCATAAACCTCTAGTACAAGATCATTTTACCTCTAGGATCATTTTACTGACATGATGGAATGAATTCAGCAGGCAGACGTACACTGGCTCTGCTGCAGCTTTGAATGCACCTATGTGCATTTCTTGGAGAATTAAAAAAGATCTTGTTCTAGCCTGGTGTAAATCTGTGGAGTTGTAGAGCCCAGTAATTTCTGTGGAGTTCAATTTTGCAGAAGAAAAAGAAGAAAAGTTTTCCAGGCACCTTGAGGCTCCTGGCCCACGTCCCCTGCTCTCAGTGTTGTGTACCACAACACATCATAGAGTGGTCCTGTCCTGTCCTCTCTGCTGCTCAGCTCTCCTTCCTTTACCCAAGGTTGCTTTCTGTGATTGCTGGTTTAGATTTGTGAGGAGTTTTCCTTCCCCTCCTCTCTAAGAAGGCTTCACTGGGTGAACTCTTTAGGGAAGTGATGCGTGTGGGTGGATGAGTAAGAGGTGAGAACCAGGTGGGATCAAAGGAAACAAAATTGTCATCTAATTCTGATTAGATATCCAAAGCCATAAATTCACTTGCTGCTCTTGCAGCCTCATTCATGGGAATCTCAGTGAAGTCCTCAGCTGCTGCAAGGAGTGGGTAGGAGAGGGGAGGGAACCTGCATTGAGATGTAATCATCATTATTGAGATTGGAGAATATTGCAGTTAAAGGTTTTTCCCCACTCTTCTTATCCCTTGTGCTTCCTTTGTGTTTCTAACTCTTGTAGAGACTTCATTTTATTGCTCATTTAACCACTTCCAGCAGTACTGGGATTGACAGGTTGAGTTTTCAGCAATCTCACAACTTCATGGGCTGTAAATTGAATGTTTTAGGGCCTGGTGAAAAGGTGATAAGAAAGTTACATCTGCTACCACTTTCCTAATTACATCATCATCAAATACATTGAGTTTGTTAATGCCAGGTACTCTTGCTGAAAATAGGTTTATAACCATGGCCTTGGCCACTGGAAGCAATTACTTTGCAGTGGTTTTCCTTTGTATTCTGAAACACCAGAATTCTTTTCTCTTCTTTCCTCTGCTTCCCTCCCTACAAAAGAAGCAGAGAAAAATCTGAATTTTAACTTGTTATGATTATCTTCCGAGTTTTTTTTTTTTTTGTCAGCAAAGATGAATAGCTGGAAAATTACTGAAAGTAATGTAAAGAAAAATGAGCATCTGCTACTGAAGTTTCTGCTGAGCTCAGTGGTATTTGGGGCTTGTGTGACAGCAGTGGGCAGGTACTGAGGCTGATGAGACCTCAGAATGTCTTATGTTGTTCTGACAGGGGTTGTGGACAGGGTTTGTTCCCCATATAGTGATGCCTGGGTAGTAGACCTGGTTACTAAAACTGATCAAGATGTTTTTCCAAAATGTTTTATTGCAGCCCTCTTCCTTTAGTTATGGTTTTGGTGATTGTTTGATCAGAAAAGACTTTTGCAGGATTGAGATAGGATGGGAGATGTCTCCTGTCTTGATTCCCAGCTCACTCTGGACTAGGTATGTTTGTTAAAGTCTGTGCCTTGCCAAATTAACGCTTGACTTGGGTCTCCCATACCCTTGGTTTGTCCCCTGGCCATGCTCCCTGAATGCTGACTTGCTTGAGTGACACTGGAGCCTCCCTCATGGCACAGATGGATACCCCAGCCTCCACACCTTCCCTTACCACCATCTCTAGCTCCTGTAGTTCTGCTGGGAGATTGTCAGAAGCTTGTGCCTTTCATCCCTGAAGTGGGAAGGCTTTTATTTATTTGGTTAATCCAAAAGTTAAGTGGGTGGGAAGATAAGTGGGCAGCCCTGCTCCTTTCGTCACATGGTACCAACTCTTGTTTCCCTTGAGAGAGGCAGAGCAGATGGAAGGCAGAGATGAAATGAAGATCAAAAGTAAACAGTGTGATTAGGTTTTTGATAAAGGATAAAACACTTATCACATCAAAGGCGCTGAAAACCACATTAAATGTTTCCTGGACATTTCGTGGCCATGCAAGCATTAACTGTACTTGCCATGGGGACACTTGTAGCAGCAAGTGGTGGAGCTGGGGGGTGCTGGTGGGTGTTTACCCTCGTGGCTGTGCTGCAGGTCACCTGGCTGGCCCAGCAAGGCAGAGCTGGCAGCCTGCAGCTGTCCTCTGGCACCTTGAACCTCTCTTGCTGCAGATCAGCGGGCCCACGTGCGTGCTGAGGACTCCTTTAAGGCTCCTCAGTCTTCCAGGTCTGGGCACTGGTTTTCCGCAGATTTCAAGGCACTTGCAGATGTAGATAGGTGCAGAGTTTGTGGGTAACTTTTCTCCCAAGCACTGGTGATCCTTCAGTTCCATGCTTTAGCTCAGTCAATCAAGTCCTGAAATATTTTGTGTGAGCAGCATCATTTGTAGTGAGAAGTGTCTTATGTCATTTTTTTATCACTGTGTTGAAATAGTGGGCGGTGCTGGCCAGTGAAGGAAGATTAAAAGGTGTATGTTGCCATTATTTTTAAAATGGTGGTGCTGCTTGCTCTGGCCACTGCTGGTGGACATAACATTTTGGTAAAATTAACACAAAATGTTACCAGCCCAGCCCAGCAGCATTTGGTGTTCCTTTTTCCAGGTGGTGCTGAGTCCAATCTGCCTTTGTTTCCAATTTATCACCTTGTTTTTCTGTAGGCAAGGTAGGAGACACATGCCCTGCCTTCTGCCACATGGGAGATTCTGTGTAACAGAGACCAGTCCCAGAAACAGTCTGCCCCTGGATTTTCTTTTTTGTGTTTTTAGCCAGTGCAGAAACATTTTCCTATCTCCTGGTCTCAGCCCTTCAGAGCACAGAGGCAGTTTAAATGCTGTGTGTGTGCAGCCACATGTATCATCAGTCACTTTGCATGTTAGGGGTGGAAGTTTGCCCTTCGCTAACATCTCACCATCTCACTTCCTCCAGAGCACCATTTATCAACTGAAATTGGCACCAGATTTTCTTCTAAAATGAGAGGAACAGCAAAACATTGTGTGTTGAATGGGATGAAAGTTCATGCAAGCACCTGCTGAATGTTCGCATGCTTAAATTTCATTGACTTCAGGTTAAGTCCAAGAGGTTTTCAAGTGAGGTTTTGAGTAATTTTTGCCACATTCAAGCTGTTGTTTCCAGGAAAAGCGGAAAAACCTTTTTCTGCCAAGACGAACTTCTTTACAAATACCTAATAATCTGGACTCAATTTTTACTTGCCAGGGTTTATATTAAAAAGCTCAGAAATGGGGCAATACTTGAATGGAAATGTGTTAGAGTCATAGAGAAGCTAATCAGAAGTGACCTCTTGCACTCATTAGTCCAAGCTCCCACCTGAAGCAGGGCTTGAAGTTTGCTCAGAGTCTTGTCTAGTTGAGTTTTGAAAACCTCCCAGGATGGAAATGGAGCATCCTTTCCAGGTCCCTCTTCCACAGTGCTCAGGGGATGATTTTCTCTGCTGCAGCCTGGGAGTGCTGCCTCTCATCCTGCCACTGTGCTCTTCAGGGAAGGGTCTGCCTCTGGCTGTGCTGCCTTTTCCATCATCCAAAGAGTTCAATAAGACAAATGTCCCTGGTTGTTTGCTTGTTTGTTTTCCCCTCAGTGCTTCCCTTGTTTCTGTATTCTGTGAGTGATTGACAGCACAACCTTGTCTGTGTATTTGGGCTCTTTCAAAGAAAGATCTTGTTTCTATTTAGTACTCTTGAAAAGAGAACTCTGGAAATGTGTGAACAGAAAAAGGAATTAGGCAGTGTGAGCAGAGAAGTCCCTGTCCTGAATTCATGTCTGCCAAATGCTAATGTTAGTTATTTTTGAGCTTAGAAGTGCAAGAGGCTTTTATCCTTTGTACAGCTGGCCTCATCCTGCTGTGAGTGTAACATAAAAGGGAGCAAAAGGCATCTGTTAAAACCTTCAAGTCTTCTTTGGTGGCAAGTAAGGTGGCAATCATGCACCAGCTCAGATATGACACAGGCCTTGCCTGAAAACTTGAGGTTAGACCAGGAACTTCATAATAAAAAAGTAAAATTTAATTTCTTGACAATACCAGAGACAGATGTCTCAGTGACAGTCATACAGCTGTTTTATTTCCTTTTAAAAAATGTATTTTTTCTTAAAAAGCATTACCATGTATTTCAGCAAGATTTCTTATTTAATAAGATGCAAAAGTTAGGCAATATCCTGTTTAGATGGTTTCTATCTGATAATAAAAATGGCATTGACAGTGAGAGATTGCACCGAATAAATCATTAGTTGTGAGTTCTGTTGTATGCTGCAGCCAGGATGTGTCCTGTAAGTTCACAGCTGTTCTAACTTTTTCTTTTCCTCATCTAGACAGCTGTATGTCCATGAGATTTATTTCTTGATCTGTGTGGACATGAAATCCTTCTTGGGATTATTGCCATAGAAACAAGCCATAACATAGAGCGTGTTAGAAGTAACAAATGGGATTTGGCAGTCCTTCCCATTTACTACACAGAGTCTGAGCTATGTGGTACAAAAAGCAGCAATTACTTGCTCTCAGAGCTTTATTAACAGGCACATCTGCACATTCATTAGGACTAGATGCTTCAGCTTCCATTCTGGCTGGGATGGCATTTACATATTCTGGTCCTTAAACTAAAATCCAACATCTAGTTTATTTTCCAGACAAGGTAGGAATTGGTCAGGTTTGACGTTTTGGTTCCTTTTTGTTGCTTGCAAATCCCAGAGGCAGCCCGTGTGAGCCTCCCAGAAGGAGATAAGGGGTGGAACTGCTGGCTCCAGGGAATGCTCCCTCCTTTGAAGGATGAGGTCACCCGAGTTTTGCTTGTAAAGCCTGATCTCCCACGGAGCTGGGACTGAGCTCCCAGCCTCTCCCAGGGCTTCACACCCTGCCTAGCTTACAGGAATGATTCTCTTCTCCTTGGTGGCCTAGGGTGGCTCTGAGCTGGGGGAGTAGATGGGCTGTACCAGTCAGGGAAGGGTTTTTTGGAGGAGTGAGCTGAACAAGCTGTACCTGGAGCTGAGGCTGAGCTGACTGTCTGGGTCACAGACAGTCACAGCTGCTGATACACATGGGAGGGAAAGGCAAACTCGAAATTCTAAGCCAAATCCATGGGTCAGCTTTTGAAATTGTGTGAGATGGTAAAGAGGCAGAAAAGCAGAGGGAACAGAAAACAGAAAAGGGCAGAAGAATATATCAAACCCCAAGGTGTCTGCTGGCTGTGTGTGCCCAAGCCCCAGCAGCGCTGTCACCGTGGCCCTGGGCCTTCTGCCATGGGAGGTCAGTGCTGGCTCAGCAGGGCACAGGGTGCAGATCTTGCTTGGCTCTGGTGCTCTTCTCTTATCTCTTTCCTGTCCTCCCTTTTATGAGGTAAAACCAAACATGAGAACAAATAGTCAGGCCACAGAGGGGTCCCTTGCTCTGGATGATGCATTTGCAGACCTGGAAGGGAGCACACACTTCTTTTCCTGACCATGTCCTATAATGCTGCCTCTAGCTGAGAGAGGAGCAGCTTCCAGGGGGCATTTCAGAGGCAGCTGGAGATGCTTTAAAGCTCTCAGGGAAAATCTCTCATCCCTCTACAGCAATTCAAAAACAAAACAACTTTGCTCAATAGGAGGAACATTCAAAGCTGATTGTAAACCACAAAATCAAGATGAAACCTAGAATGCAACCTGAAAAACCCAGATAATTGAAATGTAGGGATTTGAATCTGGGCTATGTGCTCAGAGTCTGCCTGGCCTCCTTTTCAGAAGTGCTGAGGGCTGAGCAGCTCTAGTGAAGGCAATGAGTGCTCAGGATTTCTTTGAAACATTTATTTAGTACCTAAGTATAGATCTAGGGCTGACTAACTTGGGGCTCCAAATATAGTTCAGGTGTCTGCCTTCTCACTCTTTCTCATTTTTCTTTTCCTTGCTATTTAATCTCTTCATCAGCTCCCACATACTCTGTTTCCTCCAACTCCCTTAACTTTTCCATCCTCCCCCAGCTGACTTCTGCTCCTATCTCCTCACTCACTCTGACACCTCTGCTGTCCCATGGGAGCCACAGGGCATTCTCCAAGGTCCATCCCAAGCAAGCTCTAGGTGGCACCCCTTTTCTCTCCCTCACACCCTAAATTCTCCCTGCCTCATTCTCAGGAGGGCAGAGGTTCAGACAAACTGCTTCATCCTGTTCGGGAACCTGCTGAGGTTTAAGTCCCAAGTATCTCTCCTCTCCTGTGTGGGCCTGACCAGAGATGGCAGTGAAAAGGGAATCATCACAGACTCTCTTGACTGGGGGGAGCCCAAAGTGGCTGCCATCACTTTCTGGCCCAAAAGCATAAATCAAATGTTCCATTTTCTGTGTTCTGCCCACTGCAGGCGGGATCTGCCAGTGCCAGCAATGAAAGAGACATGGAGGTCGTCAAGAAGGGATCATGTTAATTTTGTGAGCAGGAAACTCTCATTAGTGGCTCTGTTGTTCAAATCAGCCAGAAGACAGATGTGGCTGTGGATCTGATGGATCTTGTCCCTGTCTCTGTTGCAGGAAGGCATGCCCCAAACGCTGAGTTCTACCAGTATGTTTACCCCATGTGGCTTCAGCCCTCATCTACATACTTCAAAAGAAGGTGAACAAGGAGGACTGATCTTCCAGGATGGAAACCTTACCTCAGCATCTCTAGATGCTCTAATCCAGCATCTGATACCTACCACTGATTACTACCCTGAAGTAAGCAATTCACAGTATAATAAATGGTTTAATTTTGATGAATTGGGGCAGCACTTTATGCAAAAGTGCAAATGTGTTAAATTTTGAATTAAGAGGGCTCATTTAAAAGCTGCATACAATTAAAGCTTGGTAAATTGATGCATTGCTTTAAATGCTGTTTCACTGCTCTATAATTGTTCCCATGAAAAAGCAGATCCCAAAGATGATACTGCCTTTAAATAAGAGAACAGGGTAGCAGGGGGAGCTGTCGTGGTGATGAATTAGTGATGTAGCAGTTGGAGCATTTCAAAAATAGCAATGCTTCCCAGAGAGGTTTAGAGGAAAACTGAAGCAAAAAGCTCCCAGGTCTGAACTGGCATTAAATTAGCTGAATTTCAGTGGCTGCTGAAGTCATCCAGGTTTGCCTGTATGTACAGAGCATTCCCTTGGTGATGACAGAGATGCTTCTTCTGGTGGGTTTATAATTTACCTGGCATTGTATTCACAACTTTACAGTCACTGGACAGCATAGTCCAGATCCTAATCCTTGCTCCATCAGTGAAAATTAAGTGTTTCCTCACCAAGAGTGTGAGGATCTAAACTGGAAACAGGTTTATGGTCCTGCAAGCTACTGACTTCACTGGATTTTGCACATCCTCAGTGGAATTCAGACAGAGTTTGACTGGAAGACTTTTAAGTGCTAATATATCTCCATGGCTTGTATTTCAAAGCACAGAGGAACATTGACTTCTGGGTGCTTGAGGAGACTGGGAAAGTTATCAATGCAGAGCAGGCAGCATGTTTTAAATCACCCGGAGCTCCATTTCTGATCAGCTAAAAATAAGTAATAAAGAAGCATCTCAATTAAAAAAAAAAAAAAAGGAACAGAAAGGCAATAAAAATAGGCAGTGGACAGATCAGGCTGTGAGATTTTCATTATAATGTATGATATGCAATATTATACCTGCTGCTTGGGAGCATGGCTGGGGCTGGGGGAAAGGAGATAATTCAGGTGCAAGGATGCAAGGAGGGGTCAGGATGCAGCAACTGAGACTTCATGCATGTATTTTAAATGCACTGTTGGAATAATTTGAATAATCCAAGGATTTATCCAGCAGACCTGCTTCCCACAGCTTCACAGATGTGGAACTGCATATGATATGACTTGGCTGATAGAAATGAAATTTGGGGAGTTAATAGAATAAATGGAATATTGTTTCAAATAGGCTGGGTGATATCTGCAGGGCAGTAGCAAGATGTGGCTGATGTGGGGGTGTCTGCAGCTCCCAGCCCAGTACAATACAGAGATTCTGCCCATTTAGCTTTACTGTCTCCTGTACCTTGCTCCTGCACGCTCTCTTCACTGGATGTTTGCCCAGGGTTTAGGCAACCAAGGGCTGGACATGGATGCTGTGGAGGAAGGAGATGCTGCTGTCTCTGTGCCCAGTGTAACCAGTTCCATATTCAGGGTCAGGAATTGTTGTCTTTTAGATAAAAAGGTCTTGCCAAGTAGAAATGAAAAACTGTGAAGTTCAGGGCTTTTACAGTCAGTATCACCCACTGTGTGGCTGCTTACAGTAGGTGTACCTGTCTTTCTCCTGCAGAAAGCCTATATCTTTACATTCCTGCTGAGTTCCAGACTCTTCATCGAGCCCCATGAGCTTTTGTCCCGAGTTTGTCACAAGTGCATTGAGCAGCAGCGACTGGATGACCCCGTGCTGGACAAGGTTAGTTTATGTTTACAGCAGAAAAATGTGAGGTATTGTCAATGGGTAGAGGATTTTGGGGCTCTGGTGTGTGTCCCTTGCCTCTCTTTAGATTGAATGAATCTTTCTCATATAGGATTTGCCACTGAGATCCTGACATTGAGGCGTCCTGGTATCCATGTCTGAGAGCAATGCTTCAGGCAGTAGTCACTTCAAATCTTCTTCTAATTTTCCCTTTCCCCCTGTCTCAGTCTTCCCAGGTGACTTTCCTCCTTAACTTCTTTAAGGCTCTGGGGAAGCCTGCGGGATGCAAGGAGGTAGGACATAACCCTCACACACTGTCAAGTGCAGATATCCACATACCACTCTCTCTCCCATTTTTACTTAATGTCTCTGCCCCTTTGCTTTCTTGCTCCTGGTACAGTAATATTTCCTCTTGGCCTTCCCTCTCACTTTGAGCACCATGTAACAGGGGGCAGGTGCCCACCACCCTCCTGCCCTCTGCCCTCAGAGCAGCACCAATGGAGCACCAGGAATGGGCAGGAGCAGCAGTGGGGCCCTGACAGGTGAACAGAATGAGAAAATCCAAGCTGTTCCTGCCTCAGCACCCTTCCCACTTTGCCCCAGGAACTGTGCAGCCTGGTGCAGTGTATGGCAGCACATGTGCATCCCCTGGCAGTGCCACAGACAGCGCAGGGGTGATGGGTCCCACTGGATGCTGCTCAGTGCTGGCTTCTGCCCAAGCTCTCCTTGCTGCATTGATGAACACTTGTTTGGTGTGTTATCTGGAGCAGGAGATGCACCTTCAGAGCAGTGGAGGGGGACAGAACATGCATTTGTTGGAGATTTCCAGAAACCCAAAATTCTGAAATGGTTTTTAGGATCAGGCTTTCCAGCTTTCAAACTGTGAGTTCGCCATCAAACACTGAGTCACCAACATCTGACCATGTGCTTGTTTTTGCACAGGCAGCTGGTTCCATGAATAACAGGAGCTCTGCCTTCACTGTGAAGAGCCATTCTCCAGAATGCTCAGCAATCCTAGACTTGGGTTACCCATACAGTCAGTGTTAATAGAAACACCTGTATGGGGTGAACCATGCAAAACAAGTTTTCTAAGGTGTGAGGTTCTGTTCTCCCATTCTATGACAGATACAAGTTTAGGAGGATTAAATGTGGGCATTGCAAAGTTTTGCTGCTCATTAAACTTTTAAGAAATTAAAAACATTGTCTTACTATGAAGACTTCTTATCTGCCTGAAGTTCACCTGGGTGTTGTAGCAATACAGGGCTGGTGGGTCACAGCTGATTTTGCGTTCCCAAGAGTGGGGCTGATTTTGAAACTTTGTACACAAGCAACCTGCCATTCCATGTCCTGTGACTTGCACAAAGTCCTCTCCATCAATTCGTAATGCAGTTTACACAGCTGGAGCAAATGTCTCCCCAGACCTTTGTAGTTTCCAACAAAGCTTTCCCTTTAGCAGCCACCTGCTGGTCTTTGAGCCTGAGCTTAATGCTAGCTGACAGCAGTTATTTTTAGAGATGTGGTTCATTGAAACCTGTTGTTGGTGGAAAGCTGAAATATGCATTTTGACCACCTTGGTTGAAAAACAAAGAGCCAGGGAGCTTAAGAATATAATTTTTCCTGATTACAGGGTACACTTCAGCTGCAGTACGTGGGGATGCAGAAGAAGGCTGTTTGTTTCAGTCTGTGTTTTCTGTAAATAAAAATGCAGTTTGTTTTTTAACACCATTTCCTTTTCACATAATGGAGGATGAAAGCTTTGGGAGCAGCCACACTGACTGTCTTTTGAGATGACACTAATGCATCAGTTGTGCCATTCCCTGCATTTCCCTCCTTGCCCCATCCTGACTATTTCCACTGCCACATCCTCAGATAAATCTCCACCAGAAGTGGAGATTCAGATTCAGCTGTATGTTGTGTGAGTGCCTTTGTCCCATCATGACCTTGAGCTCATGTGGGAAGAGAGCTACAATACCAGCAGCCCAGGTAAAGTTACAAAAGTGCTGCTGTTTTGTTCATCTTTTTCTTCATTGTGCATCTGCCACTGGTCACTAAGCAGTTCTTTTCATACAGCCAGAAAGCAAAGGAGCAAAAAACCTCTTTGATGGTCAAGAAATTCATTGCAGTTTTTCAGAGAAGGATGAAAATATAGAAGGGTTGTAAGTACAAAAGGGAAGAACAAATGGTTTGAATCAGCAAAAAGGCCAGATGTTTTAAAAAAAGGTATAAAGGTTGCACCAAAAAAATGTCCATCCAACCATAAACGGGCCAATTGCATGTGCAGAATACTTAAATCTGCATGTAAAACAGGCAGTTGTGCATGCCCCTGAGTTCTGGTACATTTTGCATGCCAAAATGTATTATTCGTGCACCACACTCTTTGTATGCATGTGTGCAGGTTTTGCAGGTGCAACACAAATGCCTTCTTTGAAAACCTGGCCCCACGTTCAGTGACACACACTGAGAGACTTTAATGAGTAAACATGTTTCAGTCCCTGTCCATCATTCAGTGGTTTGCATTTCAGGCTCGAATCAGAAAATTTGGACCCAAAATCTTACAGTTGCTGACAGAGTGGACAGAGACGTTCCCGTATGACTTTCAGGAAGAGCGGATGATTGGCCATCTCAAGGACATGATTCACCGGATAGCCCCATGTGATGAGGTGAGGATGCCTGCCTTGGGATGTTCTGCTGATATGTTAAGTTCATTTTACCACTTGGTTCCTCCTTTTCCGCTTTTTTCTGCATTTTCTGCATTCTGTTCCATGCCTCTTCCTGGATACTCCCAGAGTTTTTTTTCTGCAATAATGTAAAAACCTGTGGTATCTCCCCTGAAAGCCACATCTCTCTTTAGGTGCTCCTGGAGCAGTGAGAATTGGAATTTATCTCCTGCACATCGAATTGTAGGATAACAACATTCCCATTTTCTAGAAGGAATATGTGAAGGCATAGCATAGACTGAATGTGCTGGTGACAATTCAAATAGCAGCAGAGCTGTGATCTCTCAAGTTAGGATCATAGAATCACAGACTGCTTTGGGTTGGAAGGGACCTTAAAGACCATCTTGTTCCACATCCCTGCCATAGGCAGGGACATCTTCCTCTAGACCAGGTTGCTTCAAGCCCTGTTCAACCTGGCCTCGAACACTTCCAAGGGTGGGGCATCCACAGCTTCTCTGGATCCAAGTTCTTATATTTAAAGAAAATACTAATATTGGTGGACATGTAGCTTGTCTGGGAGCATGGAGGTGGCAGAAGACAGCAGTGTGTGGCCTGCTGAGCACAGCCTCAGGCTGGAGGTCTGTATGGTCCTGGTGTTCAAATGTGTGAGCTCTGTGTGTGGCACAGTGGGTCACAGTGAATGGAGGTCCTGGGAGACCTGCTTGCAAATTCAGGTGGGTGAACCCCATAAATTAATTTGGAAACATTAAAAAGACCACAAAGTTCATGAAAGTAATAGGCAAATAGTACACTGAGAGTCTCTAATTACTTCTAGGTTAACTGTGGGATGTGGAAAAATTCAGTTCCACTGGCTACATGAAGGCCTGGCCTCGAGCCACAGAGAGGTGCAGTCCAGTAGAACAACAAGAACATACCCATGAGGATGAGAGAGAGGAGTGGAGAGAGGACAGAAGGAGTTAGCAGGGCTGCAGCACAACAAAAATGAAATTGGGCTCTCCTATGCACATGAAATATGTCATAAATGGAAACAGCTGCTCTTGGACTGGGCTGGCAGCATGTCTGGCACTTCAGGGAGCTGTAGGCTGGCATGGATTGACTGCCTGGGCTGGGCAGCCCGTGGGAGAAGAAGGGGTCAGACAGGGAAGCTGTGAGACACAGTGAAGGCAACAAAAAAACTCAGAGCCAAAGTGGCTTTAGTTTCATTAACCAGGGTAGTAGAATTCCCTCAAGAAAAAGAGGCAATGGACTTGCTCCTGGCCAGCCACAGCAAAAGATACCTTGCAGCCCTTCAGCATCAGAAGTGAGGAAAACCCATGCAGACCCTCCAGAATTGTGTCCACTGGAGAGAAGGAGCCAAAGGGTGGAGAACAGGGACTTAGCATGTGCTCTTTAACAGCAGTAGCTGCCCTGGTAAAGAATCATAAATGCTATAAATCAACTTTCTGCATGCAAAGCAGTGGTTTATTTGCCTAACCTGAGCAAGCACTGCACACCTTTGCTCTGGAGCGTGCTCAGCTGTGTACAAATCCTTGTGGGTGCCCTGGGGGGGCTCAGACTACATTAGTTTCAAATCACTGTTTTTCAGATATTACTAGGCACTGTAATTGCAAGTGATTATGCCCAAGCAAAATCAATAATTAATTTAAGAAACAGCTCATATCCTCCGAATGCAAATTTCCTTTTTTTAAGGGACAGCACTGAAGAGTGGTGGTGACCATTAGTTTTTTGGAAGAAACTTGTTCCCATTGTGAGCCACAGAAGTTAAAGACTGAAAGATTTGTGATGTCATCCAGTCCATGTAGGTCAGTGCAGGATTTTCCCCTGCAGTGTCTGCTCCTGCTCTTTGTAGAGGCCACTTTCTAAAGGCTGTGATGTGCTTATAAAGGTGTCCATGCTGAGAAGCATTTCTTAGTAAGTGCTGTGATTTGCATTTAGAGTTAGAAATTTTAATTAAAATTTGAGCTCCTAAGCCACCTGCTGAGGCCTGCTGTCTTCAGAGGAACTTTCCTAGTTAAGAACGAAACATTTTCTTTAAATATTAAACAGTAGTGTGCTTCTTTTGACTGTTAATGTGGCAGTGAAGTGAAATTGGTTGATAAGTCCAGCATGCAGCCCCCCCTGTACAGTGGGGGGTCACTTTGTGGCAAGATAATTACCAGCACGTTGGAGGTAATGAACAATGTTGTTTTCAGTTAGTGGATGTAGTTTAAAGAAGGCAGGAAGGGCTTTTAGAAGGGCGAAAGCAGGATTTTTAATTTTTTTAAATTTCTCTCTCAATGTGCACAGAAAAGCTTTCTAAGCAAGGGTGCACCCAACTGATTTCCAGTGAGTCTGTTCAAGACCTCTGATTTCTGTGTAACTGTTTGTGTCCTTTAAGTGTCTCTTTCTTTTTTCATTCTTTATTAGGTGTTTAGCTTACCTGAGTCTTTCTTTGCTGTTGTCTATATCTATTTTTTATGCCATATTCCCTACAAAACGAGGTGAAACTAGATCTCTTGATAAAGATTTATTGAAAGACTGGCTAATATGCATGTCTTTCAAGCAATTTTATGCAGGTTTTTTGGCTTTTTGTCCAAACAATGAAGAATTTGATACTGCATAGACATGGCTGGTCCAAGATTTTTCATCCAAACTCCTTTTAGAAAGAGGAGCTGGGTTTTCAGCCAAGTCTTTTAGCCAGATGTTTTATATTCATTAGAAGGTCTGGCTTTCCGTGCTGTTCCCCCACCCCCAAAGAACTGAGTTTCCCCTTTACAGAATAAGTTCACAAAATGCCAAATATGTCACTATTTGAGTTTTCACTAAAAAATCACACTGTGTTCACAGAGCTTCATAAGCTGTGTGGAGATTTGCAAGCACACCTGGATGTAAAACAGAGAAATATTTAGATGGTGGTCAGTAGCTTGGGTCCAGAGCAGTCTTTGTTAATCAAAAGTGTGACCATCTGTTGACACAAGGATTTACATGAAGAAGGCCTTTCTTGGAGCTAATATGCATCAGTAACAAATAAAAACTGAAGGAGTGGGGTTTTCCTCAGTCAATTTTCACTCCACCTTTGGGATTTGATTCCAAATACATTGTGTGTTGTCATTTCTCCAAGACACGTCCCTCCTGCCTGCTGGGTACTTGCTTCATTTCAGACTTAACAGCTCTGTTTTACAAAAAAGAGCCTGACTTATCCTGCTTATCTGGTACATGCTCTAGCCCAGCTCAAGAGAGCATCTTCCCTAAGTGAAAGGAGAGCAAGGTGGGTCCAAGAGAGCAATGTGAAACCTTTTGTTAGAAAAGCTGCATCGAAGTTGCAAAATGTTGTGGCAAAAGTTGAGGCAGTTGGGATGTTCTAAAGGTCTCCAGCCTTTCCTACCCTGTAATGAAGACAGAGTAGATGTGAGAAGTTATTCTTCACTGTGAAGTAGGAGGAGGTGCTATCTCCAATGTGCAGATGGGATTCTGTGCAGCTGAGAAGAGCACTGACTCTGGTTGCTGGTTCCTTGGACACTTAAAACGTGAATGCTGTCAATGCCTAACACTGAACACTGCCCACAGCCTACAAAACTCTGAAGACAAGGGCTGGATCTAAGCCATGGGATTACTTCCCAAAGGCTCACTTGAGCTGCATCCAGCTTGGAACATGACACAGGTGTGTGCTGTTCTTTGTAGTGAGCCACAGTCTAGCCAAGGATGTTTCCAATTAACCTTATCCTTAGAACCCATCCACCAGGTCTGTTATCTCAGTTTTGTGATGCCTGCATCTGTCAGTCATGAACAGTTGAAGTAATTTCTTTCTGTCCATCCTCCATGGCCAGAGACTCCACTCACTGTCTGTAAAGAGTTGCTCCAGCTATGAGAACAACCTGGGCAAGTTGGTAATGATGATCCTGCTGAGCACATGGCTGTGCTTGGGATACAATATGAGCTTCCTTCAGTAGAAATTAACATTTGGATATTAAATACTCAAAGCTACACAGTGCTCCAGCCACTCCAGCTGGGTAGCAAGCAGCTGCAAGCTTCTTCTGCATTCAGGTCAAAAGGATGGAGGAAACAGCATTAGAAACATTTCTTATTCCTAATAAATAAGAGTTGACAAAGCAGCATTAACAGGTAGAGTTCTCAGCCAAAATGTAGCTGACATAAAATATAGGTACCAAAAGCTGCTGTGCTCCAGAAAGCTGCAGTAACTCATGTGGTAGCCTTGCCTCTCCTTTGAACCTGATGTTGGCAGGAATGTGGAGTATCAGTGCCAGCCCAACCCACCAGTCCTGCCTGCCTCTTCTCTTGACTGCAGTCTCTGTGTCCAGAGCACAGAATTGTAATTAAGCCAACTGGTTATTCTGAAATAGGCTTGTTGGAAATAAAATGGTAACCTGTTGCTGGCTTAGCAGTATTTTGCATAAAGGAAAATTCAGCACAAAAACCCACTCCTATGTCAAGTTTTCTGGGTGGCTTATATTTCTCTCCCTGTCTCTCCAGGCTTACTGGAAAAAGATGAATCAGCTTTTACAAGCCCTGAATCAGAAGCTTGCAACCCTCAGCCATGGGCAAGAAGGGATTGTCAAGATCAGTACTGCTGTCTCTGATAAGCTGGTTGCCTTTAAAACTAAACCTCCATCAATTCAGAGAGAAATCCTGAGTGTCTGCAGTGACCCTTACACCCTGGCTCAGCAGCTGACACATGTGGAGCTGGTAAGTGGGAATGCTTCCCAACTTCTGCAGCCAGAGATGTTATTTTAAGCCATCAGCTGCTAAGTATTCCAGACATAACCAAAAAATGTCTGCACTGCTGCAGCATATCCCATGCTGTATCAGCACTGCAGCAGGAGGCAGGGTCTGACAGGTTAAGAGATGCTTGGGAAGCAAACTATATATCAGAGTGTCCCTGTGCAGCTTGGAGCAGGTCACTGTACTTCAGCTTGCTTATCTGTGAAATGAGAATCCTATCCCAGCAAAGTCAAGTCCCAGGAATGTCACTTCTGTAAGGTGCTCAGAGCCCCACAAGCTCTGCAGGTGCTATTGAAATGGCTGATCATTATCCCTTTTATAAATTTGAAAGAAATGTTAGCAGTTCAAATCCATTTCTCCAGATACACAAAGCAGTGGGCTGTCTGATGTGCCTTTCATTCTTCCCTTTGGGATTTTGTGCATGGACATATAAGGGTGTGCAGATACCACCCCCACAAATTCCTGCTGTTCCCCCTGTGCTGGGCTGCAGTCTGCTCCCAGACAGGCTCTTGTGTGAAAAATGGCAGTGCTGAAGCCTTGGATGTGCTGTTGTGCTGCATACCCTTCTCCCAGGGTCAGGTCCTCCCCACAGGCCTCCTGGATGTGCACAGAGAACATAAAACATTGCTGCCATCTGCAGATCTCTTGTTGCTCTGGTGCCCTGCTGCCTGTCCCCCTCCTGTGGACTCTGCTCATCCTTCAGGGGAAGGATGGAAAAACAAAACATGAAATGCACTGTGGATTGGAGTGAGTATTAGGAAATCAGCCTTCGGATTTCTGAAGATAGTTCATATTCCGTTTGTCAGGAAGTGGAATGGATAGTTTTCAGAACATGCAGCTTTGGCCCTCTTTGCTTTATATAACTGAAGCCAGAGAGTAGAGGACCTTTTGCGTGGAGTTTTTTCTTGCTTTTGTTTTTTTCCTCTTCCACAGCACAGCACATTCCCCCTTTTCCAAGGGGAAATTCCCTGTAACTGAGGCATCACTGCCTTTTTAAAATAGATGCAGGTAGAGATTTTAATTCTACTGTACTGTAATCAATTCTCTCTACCTTCTCTTTCATGGCTATGTCTGATATATCAAGTGCTCTGCACTGAAACTGTCTGATGCTTATTTGTTAGTAAGAATTATTTGATACTTATTTAAAACAGTTATTGGTTAGT
This sequence comes from Ploceus nigricollis, assembly GCA_013399945.1. Lineage (NCBI taxonomy): Eukaryota > Metazoa > Chordata > Aves > Passeriformes > Ploceidae > Ploceus > Ploceus nigricollis. The sequence continues at coordinate 1,195,181 of VXBC01011365.1, forward strand.
AAGAGTCCTATACAGTTATCAGTGTTAAGGTGAGAGGCCCAGAGAAAAAGCATAGGACTAGACATAAAATTTTCCCTTGACCAGAATTACCATTTATTTTATTGTTGCTTGAGTATTCTAAGTTTGGACTGTAGGAATTCACAAATACTTCCTCTGAAATACCTTTGTGGCCTACAACCTACTGAAAATATTTATTTTTCTAATAAACATGTTTAAGGAGAGTGAAAAGCCTAGCAGGAAGGCCAGTGTGTTGTTGGAGCTGCCATGTTTTTTCAGGAGCTGCTGGAGGAGGCCTCTCTTTTACTAAGAGAGATTTGGATGCTTTACCCTTGTTTTGCTTAGTGCCTGGGATACTCTCCAGTGTAAGCAGAGCCTTTAAAGTGTCATGTGCATCCTCAGTGCCTTCCTTAGCCAGTGACCCAGAGCCATCCCCCCGGGGCAGCACCTGGGGTCAGTGGCAGGGAGCCAGGGCAGAGCTGTGTGGGCAGCTGAGAGAGGGATGCTGGGGACTCCAGGTGACAGCATTGCTGCCATTGTAACAGCTGGGAAACAATTTGGCTTTTGATGCTGGACCACAGCAGGTCTGAGGAGCACCAACCAGAACTGATGTCTGCTGGCTCCCAGATAAAGTCCTGTGCAGTGGAGGGGACTCTTTCTGTCCCCTTGTCAATAGTGAGACGTATTTATTCTAATTTTCATCTTTCTGCTGACATAGTTCTAATTGTTGTTATGAATTTTAATGTCCAGTTAGTTGGCTGTCTACCAGTTCAGTGACACCACTCAGAGCTGACAGAAAATGATGCTGTTTTATCAAGAGAAACAGGAGATATTCTGGGGTGCTTTCTTATTTTTCCCTCTCTCTTCCCACTCCCCTACCCTCAACAGGAAAGACTAAGTCACATTGGACCTGAGGAGTTTGTGCAGGCATTTGTACATAAGGACCCTCTGGACAGCACCAAGGTATGGTTTCTCCACATACAAAGTGTCTCCTGTGACCACAGTTTGTGCAGTTGTGACGAGGTCCCCAAGACAGGGCCTGAGTCACAAGCTGACATGGGCCAGGCCAGCTGGTGACCTGTGTTGTCATGGCAAGGATGGACCTGTTGGCAGAGCTCACACTGGCAGGTCACTGCCATTCCTCCCTGGTGACAAACTGGCCACCACCCTGGTGTGCTTTTGGGCTTGTTCCTCCCAGGCTGCTGTGGCTGGGACAGAGGGTGGTGGCTGTACACAGCCAGGGGATGTCTGCTGCTCTGGTGGAGGACTGGAGGCTCGGGCTGTGATGTAATGGCCTCAGCGTGTGCCCAGACACCACAGCAGTGAGTCAGTGCATCATGAATCAACTCTTCTCTCTCTACACAATAACCCAAAGCACCACAGGGAACAGAGTGCCTGATCGGGGCTTCATCCAAAGGCTGTGAAAGCCACTTGGAGTCTTTCCACTCATTCCCCTGAGGTTTGAAGTAACATTTCAGTGAGTGCCTCAAAAAGGAAAGAGGCTTCCTATCTGGACGGGGAGAGTCAGAGATTTCACATGCTGTCTGAAAAGAAAGGGTGGAAAATTCTTGCCCTGAACTGCATTCCCTGCATTCCCACTGAGATCATACATTAATGGCTGAATTTCCTCGTTGGATGCCAGAGGTACCAGGAAGACCTGTGCTTGTAGTGCTGCACAAAGAGCTTGTACAAAAAAAGTGCTGTACAAAACAGCTTGTAATGGTGAAAAGGTGGGTGGATGGATGGATGGATGGATGGATGGATGGATGGATGGATGGATGGATGGATGGATGAAATGTGCAACATTGGGTCCTTTCCTTCTCATCTTGGACTTGTGGAGATTCTGCAGTTTGTTTCAGGATGAGGGAAATAGGCAGAGATGGAGTTCCAGGTATTCTGTGCAGTGATCACATTCCTTAGAAAGGAACTCAAAGCAAATTTGTGTCAGAAACACAAGATACCAAACTAGCCACAGTGAGATTTCAGCCACCTGAGTTTCATGCCAGCAAGGCTGATCACAGTGGGGGTAGTCTGGAGCTTTTATTCATGCTCTATGTGCTGGATTTAGAAAAGATTCTGTGCTGAGATATAGCCCAGGGGGAGAGCATTGCACACAGAGTCACAAAATAGTTTAGGTTGGAAAAGACCTCCAGGATCATGGGCTCCAACCCTTAACCCAGCACTGCCAAGGCCACTATTAAACCATGTCCCCAGGTGCCACATCCATACATTTTTTTAACACTTCCAGGGATGGTGGTTCCACCACTTTCCTGGGCAGCCTGTTCCAATGCCCAACTACCCTTTCAGTGAATAAATTTTTCCTAATATCTAATCTAAACCTCTTCTGGCACAACTTGAGGCATTTCCTTTTGTCCTGCTGCTTGTTACTTGGGAGAAGAGACCAACTCCCCCTGCCCTACAACCTCCTTCCATGGAGCTGTGGAGAGCAAGAAAGTTCTCTCTCTTTGTCTCCAAGCTGAGCTCCCTCAGCTGCTGCTCCTCAGATTTGTGCCCCATACCCTTCCCCAGCTCCTTTGCCCTTCTCTGGACACATCTTTGGACAAAGTACCACAAACCTTATGTGGAGTCATATTCCCTGACCCATGAAGAACATCCCTGTCAAACACAGGGAGTTGGCTCAGGTCTGAATCCCCTCCAGCTGGAGATCATATTAAACATCTTTCTTGCGTGAGGGCTTCAAAAGGCTTCACTTATGAATGCTTATCAAGCATTCTGAGCTGCAGATGGAAGATGCTTGGGAGGTGCTAAATATTGCTGCCATTTATAAAGCTTAACCTTTAAAAAGCAGTCTGTCTCCACTTTACTGTTGCACATTTTTCACAAGTTTTGCGTTATTAGCTGTGGCTCTTACGCCCTGGCACAGGACAGCAGTTCTGAGAAGAAATACTATTTTCAGAGCAAAACCTGGGTTTTGTGTACTTTTTGTTGTAATGGGAAACAAGAAACAGAGCACATGAAAAGCAGCTGCTATGGTTAGACTGGGGCTGATTTGGGTTTCCTTTGGGTTTTTGATATTTACATGCTGCTTGCTAACATTTACTTTTGAGATGATTTAAAAATACACTTTTATTGTATTTGTAGTCTATTCATAATGTGGCTCAGAATTTCAGTCCTGGTAGGCTTTGCTCCTCCATAGCAGGGTACTGTGATTTCTGTTCCTGAACACCTCTGTATACAGAACCACAGGTGAATATTTTCTTACTTTGACTTACCTTGGGACTCGTGTTAAGCCACATTTCCGAAGGGGTTCTTAGTCACTGCTTTGCCTTACATAATATGGGTGATCCCACTGACATTAATGGATTGTGCATGATGATTTTCCTCTTCGTGGCGTGTGTTTATGGTCCCTCTGGGAAATGATCGTCCGAATAAAACAAAAATCAGTATTCTCTGGTTCCCTCTAGTGGATGTCACTGAATGTTCAGACAAATCTCTTGAACTTTAGAGAGCTGAGTGTCCTAGATGGATTGTCTAAGAGTTTAAAGCTGGGCAAAGCACCTGAATTCTTACAATCCCAAGCAACATATTGAGGCTGTGTGAACTGCCCTATCACTCCTCTGAAGTCAAATTTTCTGTTGATGACAAAGGAACTGGAAGAATTCAGCCAAGTATCTGCTCACGTAGCCTGTATCAGTTATAGGAATTTATGTTAAGTTTTATATAAATAAGTGAAAAATATGCTTCTTGTAACGGCTCTTATCAGTGAAGTGCCTCTGGCATGTAAGTGACCTGTTCAAACACAGCCATCCAGGCAGAGCTTGTTGCTAAGGACTTGTTTTTGAAAGAGGTTCTGAAAACTCACTAAGGAAAATAGTGAGTTTTTTTCCACAAAAAATCAACCAGAACTGTGTTTTCTCTTGTTTATCTCTTGTACACTTCACTAAATTCTGGTCCCTCCCCTGCAGAAAAGGGCTGTGGGTGATTTTATTTGCTGAGGTGGAGGAAATCCTGGAATCAAAGTCACAAACTGAGCCTGCTGTGGAAGACTGTGCCTGTCTTATTTTGTCTGCATGTCCTTGTTGATGTCAGAATCCTGCAATGCCTCAGCTGTTCATATCCCAGTGAACAAGGGTCAGTGCAGACTCTCAGTGAACACTTGCTGCAGGCAAGATGGAGCTTTTTTCTGGACACCAGTGTGAACTGTGCAGTGTGACACACCCAGGTATTCACAGGACTTTTAATAGGGGCCCTTAAATGCACAGTCTTCCATGAGCAAGAGAGAGATGTGGCCAGTAATTACCTTTGTGCAGTATTTATCTTAGTGATCAGGTCACTGACTGGAGCACAGTTACATCTTTCTGTGCTTTTTTCCCCCCAGACTTGTTTCAGTGAACAGAAGAAGACAAGTAACCTTGAGGCCTATGTGAAATGGTTCAATAGACTCTGCTATCTCGTGGCAACAGAAATTTGCATGGTAAGTTACAAGTATGTGCCACGTTTTACCACATACCTGAAGTACCACTCTGAGATTTTATATTAATAAGCAATCCTGGGGGTTTATTTCTTAGGACCCAGCTAAGCAGCTGATGGTAAGTTTTAGTAGTGTTGCACTTGCAGAAGAGACCTGATAAATGACAAACATATTGCAAAGCAGAGGTGGTGGCACACAGGGGAATGCACTGTTCTCTTGATGTAGTAGAAGCACAGTGTGGAATAATGAACCCTGCAGGGAAAAAGAGAGGAAAAAATGCCTTGAGTTGTCCTGTGAGATTTCTGCCAGCAAAGATTCTAGCAGAGCCATATTTGTTATCTGTCATCCTAAAGATCTGCTGTGTGTGTGAATTCCCACTGCATGGCTCTCTGTCCTGCTGCCCATTAGTGTAGTTGTGGCTGTTGTTTCTTAACTTGTAGTGGTTTTAGTTTGTTTAAATTGGTCCCATCAAAATGAAATTAATGTTTTCCTCTTTGAAAAGGGTATGGAAGGGAGGAATACTAATAGTTTTAAGAGCCAGTATAGCCTGTGACACATAAGAATTACCATTTAAAGATCATCTTTGGAAAAGATAGGGTGATTCCAGTCCAATTAAAATGTGTATTTAAAATGCTATCATTTGGTCTGGCCTTATTGCTAAAGGGATAGAAGAGGGGAAAGGGATTAGTGCAACGAAACAAGCTCTTTCTGAGACAAAGATGCTGCTGTTACAGGGGTGTGAAATCCTGCCCTTTGGGAAGTCTGTGCTGATGAGCCCACAGACTCGAGGGAGGCCAGCAGGGAGCTGAGGCTCTGCTTCAGGGCTGCTTGGGCTGCCTGTTCCAGCACTGAGACAGTCACTGGGGCTGGAAATTGCTGTGAATTTCTTCTGTGTCACTGCAGTGAAAGCTTTGATTTCAGAGGCTGCCAGTCACCAGCATCCACTGGATTGCTGGAACAGAATTAGGGCCAGTGACTGAAAGCAGATGGCCCAAGCTGTGCATGAAGCCACGCTATGCATGGAACAAATGCTTAGGATGACCTCCAATTCTGCATATGCTCATTACAGATACTCATTTATTTTAATTTACAGCCTGCAAAAAAGAAACAGCGAGCACAAGTCATCGAATTCTTCATTGACGTTGCCCGAGAGTGCTTTAACATAGGGAATTTTAATTCACTGATGGCAATCATTTGTAAGTACAGCTTCTAACCAGGTCTTCCATCAGCTGTCACAGATGACAAAGGAAACCCAGCTCTTATCAATGGCTCTGTTTTTTCTCTCTCACTCATAGCTGGAATGAATATGAGTCCAGTTTCCAGGCTAAAGAAGACTTGGTCAAAAGTGAAAACAGCCAAATTTTTCATTCTGGAGGTAAAAAAAAAAAAAATCCTGATGCATTACTTGAATTATATTCAGGATATTTTTGTTTGGGAATTTTACATTATTATCCAGGTGTGAGATGTCTGGAGACACATTTCACAGGCAGAGAGCCTGATTCTAAGCTGAAATATGCCAGGTGTAGTTAGGACGGTGTAAAGCTGATGATATGCAGAGGTAATTCAGAGTACTCAAATAAATAAGAGGAATTTAAAAAAACCCAAAGTATGAACCCATATGCACACCACAGTGCTTCTACTGATGCATGTTTTGTTTGGCCATGGGCACAATGCTGAATGTAAAGCTCCCAGTCTATACCTTGGAGGTTGAGTGAAGACCCAAGGCTGTGTTTTGTATTGAGAATTCCAGGATTTGGCACACATAGAATGTGCAGTGCTTACTCTTCACATAAAAGCTCAGTAAGCTGTCAGTAGAAATATCAAAGGTATGAACAGCCATGGGCTGTAGACCTCTCATTGCATCCTTGGTGCATGGGGTTCTGCAGGCAGGTGGATTTTCAAGATGTACATTTTGAAGACGGAGGCTCTGCTCTGCTCATGGTTTGCTACAACTGAGTGTAAAATTGTCTCTAGAGGGCCCAGGCTAATTTCTAACCAATGTGTGTTGTTTTGTGCACGTAGCACCAGATGGATCCCACTGGCAACTTCTACAACTACCGGACAGCGCTGCGGGGGGCTGCCCACAGGTCCCTGACCGCCCACAGCAACAGGGAGAAGGTGGGTGTGACCACAGCCCATCCATCTCCACACGGGCAGGGTGCATTTCTCCTGGGAGTCCGTGGCTCCAGCACTTGGTGCAGATGCTCTCCTCCCTTCCATGGGTCACCAGTGCAAGGCCTGTGTGCTTCAAGGTGCAACCAGAAATGTAAAATGTGGAAAAAAAAAAAAAGTGATGGAAAGAGTCTGGATAGGATCAAAGCAAGTCTTTGTGGACTTGCTGTCAGATGTTGGGAGGGTTAGAGAGGGCAGGACACACAGCATGAAGAACGTTGTTGCAAGTGTCTCTACATCCCTGGAAAATTCACATTTTTAGATTGATAAACCTGATGGAACAGGTATTCCAGACTGAAAGACTTTTATTTTGGTGATGGAGCATGAGCCTGGCAGTCGCAGGTGGAGCTGTGCTTTGTTACAGCTGTGCCCCAGGCTCTGGCACAGAAGCCCCTATTGTGTGATGTGTGAGGTGAGATGGAGAGCAAAGAGCACAGCAATGGAGGAGAGGTGGATCTCCACTTACATTAGGGAAAGATGATTTACCACAAGTCCTGCAAGGGAGTCCAGTCTAAATCCATTGCAGCAAATTTGGGGTGATATTCTCTCCTTGTGAATTTTCATTTCATTTGGTTGTTGCTGCCGTCTCAGTGAACAAGAACTGAAGTGTTTTATCAGTGTTCATGGCAGATGTGGAGCTTTCTGACATGTCACTGATGCTGCAAAAATCAGATTGACAAGATGTTAGAGTGTAGGATCCTCCTGGTTTGTGCCCTGATGTGTTTCTTGTTAATTTTCTTATTCCTCCATTCAATTATTTATTTTTTGGTATGTGAGAAAAGGTTTGTGTTTTACACTGCAATTGCCTGTAGTCATAAATGGGTAATCTCTGCTCTAAGCATGGCAGAGCTAAAGTAGATGCTGCATGAACAAGCACAATATGGAATTTAGTATTCATTCACTAGAGGAGCCAGGCCAGATGCTAATCTCACACCCCTGTAAATTTGATGTAAATCTGCTGAAGCTAATGGAATCTCACAGCATTTACAGTGAAATGAGATCAGCATCTGGTGGCAGGCTGACTCAGCAGCAATGAGAGTACACTGAGTTGTTCTGAAAAGCACTTCTCTATGCAAAGGAGAGATGATTTGGATGTGTGTAACTGGAAAAGCAATTCTTTCAACTCTCACACACTGCAGCAAGGACCTGTCAGTCTGAGATGCTTTTGCAGTTCAGCTCTTCTGCAACCATCATAGATATTCAAACCAGTTCCTTTATTGTTTGACTTAATTTCCTGTGAAGTTAGCAATCTCTGACATATCTCTACCCCCAGCTGGTTAATACTGATGGCAGAGAGGTTATTAGACTGAAAGGAATCTATTTTACATCAGAAAAAGCCCATATTCTGTTTTCCTTGTGCAGACAACATTAGTTCAGGAAAATGTTCCAGGATATGATTTGGTAGCTACTCATACTGGGTATTTCACAGTGTCAGATACAGCAGATTGTGTAATGCTTTCTGTAGGATTAAGGAATTTTGTTTCTTTTTATAAGCAAGATTATAATTTATTTGTTTCAATGAACTTGAACACATCCAAAAGAACATGATCACTTCTTTTTGACAGAAGATGTTACATTGTTTCTTGGCAAACTCATAGCTAAGCTTGCTCTGAAGAAAATTTTTATCTTCAAACTGAACTGTGCTTGCAGAGGGGTGTACTGGTTAGTAAGCAAGTCTGGTTTTGTCTGTGCAGTCAAATGACCTGTGACAGCTCCAAAATGAAGTCATTCCACTGGGAAACTCTGCATTGTACTCATGGCATAGCTCTGGCTTTGAAATGTTGGGAGGGTGTACAGCACAGTGCTGTGTGTTGTTGCTGTCTGATAACTGTGGAGCAAGAACAAGTCAGCTCTCATTAACTTTCTTTTTTCTGCAGGAGGCAGTTGTCCTTCAGCATGTGGGTGGGTTGGATGGCATGGAAGGGGGATAAAAATTGAGAGAAATATGAGTTTCTGGCACTAACCCAGGTTTTATGCTACCAAAGTGCCTGGAGTGAAGCCAGTATTAGAGTATAATTGTAACCACTTTTGTTGTTTCTGTTTTTCCTACAGAAATTTACTAAGCAAAACATACAGGGTAATATATTTTTATTGGGAAAATAAATGGTGACCAAAATACAGCAATTCCATGGAAATGTGTAGAGAATTGGTATCCTTGGGTATGTCTTTCCAGCACCTTTTGGATGAGATGAGAACGAGCTCTGCCATGTTCAGAGCTTACTGGGGGCTCTGTAGCTGTATTACCCTGGCATCCAGCCCACATTTGTGTAGCTTTCCTCTCAGCAAGGCTTTTCCTTCATGTTTAGTACCACTAATGGTGCTGACCTTTCTCCCAGGCAGTGGAGCAGGACAGAACAAGCTCACATCTGTCTGCAAAAAAAATATGTAGACAGAACCTGGCAGTGATTTCTAGCTGGGGATCAGTGTCTGGCTCCAGCTCTCTGTATCTCCCCACCTTTTGAGATCACACTGGTTACAGAGTCATCATCATTTTTGGTAGAAAACAAACCACATAGAGTGAGTTGTATTCTTTACTGCAGGTTGACTGATCTAGTTTGGGTAATATGAAAATAAATCCTGAAACACACTTAGCTCAGTTTGACTAGAAATTGTTCCTGATCCTAATAGGAGGGCTCAGCATTTTGGGAGGATAAGGCTGTGCTTTGTTTTCATTCCTGAGTTTTTTCAGTGGAATGTATCAGGATAAGTATCCAGTGGCTCTTGGGGCATCAGTCCAGGCTTTTTTATGGCTGTTTGCAGTGACATTACAGAGTTTATCTGTGGCTTCCCATAAGAAAGCCAGCAGAGATGCAGATCTTTAAAAGTTTACTGGATGTGGTAATTTAGCTGGAACAGAAATTGGCTTCCATTTTCACAGCACACACTGGCAGTAGCTTGTGGACTCCTTGCCTCAGTGTTTTCACTTCTATGGCTTGTTCACCCTCATTGGAGCATCACAGCATTGTAGCATCCATGTAGACTGGAAAATAACAGCTGCCAATCCTGTTCTGGGTCCATTTCATATCCTGTTACAGCTGATGTACAGCATGAGATGGAATAACATTAAATACTTAACTAAAGGATTGCTCTCTTGGCTTTTCTTGCTTGCCATGAGGGCTCTTTAGCTTTGGTGCTGCTTAATAAGCTCCAGTTCAGTTAATATACAAACAGACCAGTGGAAACATTTGGCCACTGCCATGCAGTGTGTTTTCTTTTGTGTTCATGGTGGTTAAGTTTGTACTTGGTGGTTTAAAAGACAGACATTGCTGCCACAGGAAAATTCTCACAGGGGCAGCTGCTGACCTTCAGCTCAAACCCCCCAAGCAGCCTTTTGCTGTCACAGTGTCACTGCTGGAGGGGTGGGCAGACTGAGGTTTGACTGTCAGCTTTCATGGCCTGGTCCTTTGTGTTATCTTTCTTTTCCCTTTGAGCTGTGAACAAAGGACCCTGAGAGAGTCTGCTTCACTCTGGATCTCTGCTGAGGTTGAGGATGCACTTCAGGAGCTGTGAAGTGCATCCTACTGCTGTTCTACTGCTTTCTGCTGTAGAACATCTGGCATAAAATTTATTTATCCCTGCTTATAATTCCATCAATTTCAAGAGTCCTATCCAGACTTCTTTTATAGCAAATTATGACCCAACTCTGATGGGTTAGAGGGAGGGTTTGGATCACTGCTATATGCCACTCTGCCCTGGATGATGGCCAGGGCTGGTTTTGAGAACTACAATGGTCTCTCTGGCTACTGTTAGCAGTTTCCTGTCAACCAGCTTAATATTTTCAATCCTGTTGTCTGCAGGTTAATTTGGAGAAGGAGGTTGTACTAATCAGGCACCAGGAAGGAAATTACATGCCTCAAGAGGTAGCTGTGCATAGAGTGTTGAAAATGAAACAGCTCCTGATTAACTGTTTGTAGACAAGTCCTTGGTCACCAAATTTTATGCAGTCTTTCCTTGTCCAGGGACAATATTGGTTCTTTGGTTCCCACCTGTGTTTAAATTGCTCAATTTGTGTGTTCAGCATCTCTGTTTATAAGGACACAACAGGAAAGAGAAGAGTTCTGCAATGTTATTTTGCTCTTTGCTGTCTGATGTTGTCATCAGACAGTGATGTTGTTGATAATAAACTGGGCTCTTAGCACTTTCTTAGTCATGTCATTGAGCTCAGTGAACATTGTGTTCACTTTCATCTCAGCATACATTCTCCTGGTGGCTGAAGGTCTCTCTAGACACTGCTGCCCTTTTGCTGGCCTGTAGCTGTACTGCTTTTCAAGTGCACAGCACACTGAAAAGTTAATACTTCTTTATTCTCATCTCTCCCAATTGAGTTGTTCTTTCATGCAGAGAAAATACTGAACTGAAAAGATAATGGTTATGTCATTTCTCTCCACAGATTGTGATCCCCTTCTTCAGCCTATTGATCAAAGACATTTATTTTTTGAATGAGGGATGTGCTAATCGCCTTCCAAATGGACACGTCAACTTTGAAGTAAGATCTGAAAAATGTTTTTACCTATCCCATTCTGATAGCTGAGGGACTGTCTGAGACTATTAGCCTGCAATTTTCAGTGCAGACCAACACTGAATATGAGGTAATATTACTATATCTCAGTGGAATGATTTTATGTTTACAGAAATTCCTGGAGCTGGCTAAGCAAGTAGGAGAGTTTATAACATGGAAACAAGTGGAGTGTCCATTTGAGCAAGACCCTAACATCATCCACTACTTGCACACTGCTCCCATTTTTACTGAAGATGGTAAGACTCTGGACAATCACTCATCACTGAAAAGGTCTCTCTTCATCACTACTAATTAACACCCTGATCCATACTTTGGTGATCTCTCTCACTGACCAGTCCCAGCTGTTTCCTGGCTTTCCTGCCAAACAGCTTGTTTATGCCCAGTCTATCAATGTGTTTTTGCACATACAGCCTTCTTGCACATGAAGCTGCTGCCTGATGGCTTTTCTCTTGTCTGTAGCTTCTCTATAAGGCACTGTCCAGGAAGCTGCCCTTGTGGCCTTATTTTTTTAATCACAAATTGAGGCCACACAAGCATCTCGTGGGCTCCTGTGAATGTCAGCTGTCCCTTAGCCACTCATTCTGTGATTGATGGAACCAGAGCTAATCTCTTTCACAAGCCAACACTCTCATCTCTTCAGTAAACACAGCTCAGGGCAATGCAGTCCAGCTGACCTCCTCCTATACAGCAATGACATGTTATGTACAGAAAAAAAATTTAAGAAAACCTTTTCTCTTCATTTCAGCTGTAGCTATGAAAGCCCTGTTCTGAAATTATTTCTCTGATTGTCTTTTTATACTTTTCTGTCCTCGTCAGTTTGGTATCCAGCATGTCAGTATGTGTCACTTCATACTGGTTTGTGTCAGCTGCCTCTCTATACATTGTCACGCACAGAATTGTCTATAGCAACCTTCCTGTAAGCTATTCTGGTGGTGGGTTTATTTTTTCTTCATTCTATAGGCAGTTTTCTGTACTAATTCAAGGTAATCAGACCAGACAGCTTTTATTTCATAGACTACTTCAGAAAGCAAAGTACTGCTTCTAAAATCCTGCCTAAATCTTAAGAATGACTGCCAGAATAGAATAATTAATATGATCAAAGTAATATGTATCAAAAGGAGATAGGATGAAAGCATTTCTTCTTGTTTTAGGCTCTAAAGGGACAGAAAATGAAAGTCAGGGTAAGAGTACAGTTTTCAGGCTACTGGACTGAAAAAGAGTGACCTCAACCCACTAATTGTATGCAGATTTTCTCCCTCATGTCCTCCCCTATATTCATGCTGCTTTTGTGAAATGCCCTTTGCAGAAGCCACAGGAAACCTTCCCCATTACTCAGGGGCAGTGCAGAGTAGAAAGAACTGCCCTGAATGAAAGGTGGAAGGATATCTGAGAGAGACTCAGCAGTGGCATGTGCAATGCAGCTGTATTGTGCTTGTCACAATGTGGAGGAATGGTGGCCAACACTTGAATATTAAAAGACAATGCTTTTTTAGCACAGACTTGAATGGTGAGATGGTTCCAGCAGTAAAGAATAAAAGCATCACGAAACAGTCAAATGAGGAAATGTGTGTGAACACAAATTACAGCCTGTGATTCTGTGAAGACAGTGAGATGTTAATGCACTGCCACCTTTTGCAGAGGAGACTCTACAATCTAGACTCATTTTGGTGTCATAAAATGCATTGTCATAAAATGCAGTGTAAAGATTTGCAGGGGGAAAAAAGGACAGATTTCTTTTCTTCCACTGCATTCCTTCTCTGGTTTCTGTAACTCACTCTTACCTTGACAGTATTGTGTATGCATTTAAGATACCATGTTCCCATAAGCTTTAAAAAGAATGAGGAACATAAAGTTGTGTTATGAGAATATCTTTAGTTTTTAAAAGCTAAAGTGTTTAGGTGTCAGCTCTCACTGTCTCTTTTTTAAAGTTCATATAACCCTTGAGTAGCAGTGCTGTGATGGAGGAAATGGGCCCAGATCTCTGTATGCAAAACCAGAGACCATTCAACTGCTTAATATTGTAATGAGAAGGTCATGCTAACATATTTTAACTCTGGGCTCCTTTACTGTTCCATCAAAATTAACGTAACAGCTTTCCAAGGTAGACATGTGAGCTAAACATCAGTGTCCCACTGATTACCAGCTACTTGAGGGACCATGAAGTTTTACAATTTCTCTTTCTGTGTGGTACAAAAGGACATACAAGAATGCAGAGGGATGGGGGTTACCAGTGCTGTTGGAAATAACACATATTTACTGTTTCCAGGTTTGTATCTGGCTTCCTATGAAAGTGAAAGTCCGGAAAACCAGACAGAAAAAGACAGGTGGAAATCCTTAAGGTAACCTCTCATTTTATCAGCTCATTTCTAAAGTACCTCCAAACAGCTGCTCTGATATTAAAGCTTGTGAAGTGCAGGTATTTAAGCTGTGACCCCTGAGAGGGGTCTCTTCCATTTAAAACTAATGTGCAGAGCTAAGACTGCACTGATAAAAGCTCATTTTAATCTCAAATTATCCTCCCTGTAAAGAACACCCTCAGCTTGCTGTACCCATGCACAAGCCTGATGCAGATGAGGAATGCCCCAGGTCAATTGGATCTTCCAACAGTTTACAGCTTTTCTAAGAGATGTGAAATGGTTTGATATAAGTGAAAATATGAAGAGAGTGATTAAAACAACCCAGACCTTTAAATTTGCTTTTTTTAAAAACTGTCCTTATGTTTTACATTTACAGATCCACTATTTTAGGAAAGACTTGAAGATTGAGAGATTATTGCAGTAGGTCAAGGAAAAGAAATCCGCAAACATTTTGCACTACTGATTCCAAAGATGCCTGTTTGGGATTTAGACAATTTCTTTTGTTTGAGGTTTTTTTGTTGGGTTTTTTTTTGACTGCCTAACATGATGGATGAACTGGATTCATCCACTGAAATCAACAGAACTGTGTGCACAATGATGCTTTTCTAGCTATGAGACAGAGAGAGGAAGGACAAACAGACTATTTGTGGCTGTGCCCAAACTGCATCAGGATCGCTGTAATTTCGCCTCTGAAGGAAAATGCAAGAAAACCAGGAGCAGGGAGAATCATGGTACTGCAACAGAGAAAGGAAAAGTATAAAAAATGGAAGCAAAAATACACAAGAGTATTTCAGAAGCAGGTGCTTCAGACAGCAGTTCTTTAAACCTTTGAGGATTGTAAAATTAAATCAAAGACAGACAACAGCAATCTGGTTAATTGCTGAATGAAGAAAAAAGAACTTAACCTTGCATTAGCAGTCCCCCAGCCTTGTTGAACAAAGCACTGACTGCTGCAGGTTGGAGCTTGCAGGGATGAGGACTGACACTGCTCACATCCACGTCTGTCACATATAGGCCACGTCAGCAAGGGAACATTGTCCTGACCCCATGGATTTTTACAGAGAACAGCCTGGAGTGTGGCTCTTGCTTATTTCATCTTCCCACCGCTGTTGTTGCTTTCCTTACTGTGAATCTGGGCCGGTCTGAGGAGGACACAGAGGGTTGATGGTGCTGCTTAAAGACACCCCCACCACTTCTGAGGTTGAATGAAGAAGCAAATGACTCTGGACTCAACTTACCTCTATTTAATGGATGTAGTGTATTCCCTAAATTTATTGATGCTGAGTTGCATCTTTTAAGGGGTTTTATCACACTCAAAGAAAAAAGGTACTGCATTACCATTTCTATCAGGTTCCAATTAACACAGTACTGTTTATTTTGTAACATGAAACTTAGGAGGATGGGGGGTAATTGCTCTGAACTTGGGAACTACATGGTATGCTTTAAGAAGACAAAGGGTTTCAGACTGGAATGAATGCACTAAAGAATTTGTCATTCATGAGCAGATAACCATTTTTGTCTTTTTTACTTTTAGGATGTAAAGTTCACAGTTTCCTTACAGATAACATGAAATAGGGACTATGTCTTGTGTTTAAAGTTGTACAATAACCAAGGTGCTACTGTAATAGATACATTAAGTGATATTGAACTATATTAGATTCAAAACTAAGCCCTAACAGTAGACTTATTGTTTATGTGTGGAAGGAATGTTCCTAACTGCCCCAGAAAATATCTCAAAAAGCTTAAATGAAACCTAAATGCGACATCATACTGAACTTTGCATTTTTATTACTGACTTGGTGCTACCTTTTCAGATGTTCCAGTCCTTCTCTCCCTACAACAGAAGGACGTAACCCTTTATTTGAAATCAGTAATAATTTTATTTCAGCACAGAGTGGTTCCAAGTGGCTGTGGTGTTTTGAAAAATTAGGGTAATCACAAAACCTGGCTGTGTTGGCCTATTCAGCCAGAAAACTGGAACTGTTCCTGCCCTCTGCCAGGCCTCAAAATTGTCCATGCCTGAGTGAGCTGTTGACCTGGAGGCATGGGCAGGCTGGTGTTTGGGGACAGCAGCCTGGGAATGCTCTGTGTGGTGCACTCCAGGTTTGATGTGGCTGCAGAGCAGTTCTGTGTTGGGTTATGGCCTCTGGGAGCTCAGTCTGGCTCACTGAATCCACGTGTGCTTGCTGAGCTGAGCAGGATGGATTCTTCTGGGTTTGCAAACAGGGCTTGGGGCAGAACTTCAGGTCTCCTTTTCCTGTAGCTCTATCAGCACATGAACTCAGACAAGGGGGACATAAAACTCTAATGTGTTTATTCGAGCTTTGTATGGAAGAACTAAGTGTAAGGATGGTACAGCATCGTTGCAGCCATGGAATGATGACTGTTCTGCTGATACTGTGAATCTGCTGTTTGTTAATTTTTGTACGTGAGCTGAGAGCTGCACAGAGAAACTATACACATATAGCTGTTCCTTCAGGCAGAACCATTTCCAAAATGAAGCCATTAAAAGCCTGTTAAATTTCAGATGAATCCAGAGCAATAACCATAAATGGATCTACAACAATGCTAATGTTTAAGTGTGTTTCCTAAATGGTAATTTTTTTCTTACTATCTGCATATTTTTAACAGGCACAGTGTGACTTCACAGTGGAAATATGGGGGTTTTGCTAACCTGAAACCCAGTGCAGGTGGATGGCCCTTTCTTAAAACCTGCTTTTTAAAATTGAAATCCTCACTCCTTTTCTAATGAGCTACTAGAGGTTGGTACAGATGAGATTATAAGACCGTGACAACTAATTAAAATATGATTTCTCATTATAATTCCTTAAATTTTGGGGCACTTTCCATGAATTTGGGCAATTTTGTAAGTGCAAGTTAAATTAGATCTCCTAAAGTTTATCACTGTTGCAAACTAAACCACTTTTGTAGTCCAAAACTTTCAGACCTCAGTGCTTAAAATGGAAGCATAAAGGTCAGATCTAGGTGGGTATTAAGGGCTTAGTGGGACTGTCAGAAGCACTAAATTATTCTTAAGCCTTTATGTAGTCACACATTTAAAAGGTCTTTTTTTCAGAGGTGCTAAACATCCTCATCTCTTGGGGAGTAGTGAAGCAATTATTGCTTTATAGAGGTGCATGGCACATTAATCTGTAGTGTCTGATCTCCAGAGATGTTCACTGCTCTTTGCAAAATGACTTGGAGATGAGAGTGCAAAACAACTTAAAATGAGAAGACAGTGCTTTTAAAAAACAGACTTCAGGAGACATAGCTTGTCTTCACAGAATTTTGTAGCTAAATCCTATTTAAACAGAAGCAATGTAAGCCTTAAGTTGCAGCTGTCAGTTGCATTTCTAATACATGTGTGGTCTAACCAGTGTGAACAGCTCCTGGCAGGAGTGGGGTTAGAGCCTTGCTTCACCAACAAGCACCTGAAAACAAAGAATGACAACTGAAAACAAAGAATGACAACTTGGGCAATAAATTTATTCTAAAAGTGTATTTATATTACATGAAAGTGAGAATATATACATGTCCAGTAATCTATTTTTCTTGCTATAAAGGCATAAATAACTCCTGCCATGATGAAAAGAAAGGATCACTTCCCACCAAGCACTAAACCACTGTAAGGTGTGCAGTCATTAGACCAACATCTAGACAAGTTACTTGCAGTAATGTCATGGCTTTCTAATTCTGCTTCTTTGAGTAGATTCACTCCCTGGCAGCTGCTTGAACTAATGCTACACAGAGAACAGAGCAAAGCTAGACCTGTAGGTCTGCAGTGTTGGTATCAAACCCCTAAGCTGGTAAGATGTGAATATGACACAGTCTTGCAGAAGCATTAACTTAGTTTCTGGTATACAGCAGTATTTTAAAATACTCAAATACATGAAATCACTTTTGCACCTCCTCCAGTGTAATCAGAATGGCAGCAAAAGTCCCATTTTTCCATTTCTTGAGTGTGCCATGCTGCAATGTGGGGATAGGTATAAAGCTCAGTGGAAAGCAAGGAGGGAATTGTGTGCCTTCAGCTTGTGTGAAGTCAGTAGATGAGCTTGCTCAATGCCTTTCAGAAGACACTTAATTGTACACATTCACATCCGTACCGATCACATACCGAATTCAAGGTGCATGGATATAGGGCAGCTGGGCACAACTAAATTTTCAGGGCAGAAACTCAAAATGAGTCAAGCACTCAAGCATCCTGTGCACCAGAGTACCCTGATTAGACTGTCATTATTCCCCCTCTTAGGCAATGAACACAATCCTGTTGTACATCTCTGGAAGCTCTCCATGTGGATAGAGCAAACTGCGATCTCAGCTTCTGCTGAGGTGTCACTTTAAAAAAGTGTGGACAGCTGCTAAAGCACTTCAAATAAGAAACAATTTAAATGTAGAGATATTTTTCTGAGCTCAAGAATATTTTATGATGTGGTCAGTGGTGATAAGATAATCATTCACTTAAAATTAAGCCTGTCCCTTCCTGATATCTTGGTTGCTTCATCATGTTTTATTGCAATAGTATAATGCACCTTTTTTTAAAGCACATGAGCACTGGTTTGCACATGACTGTAAATCCAGTTTAGAACAGAGCTCAGATCACTGAATATGTAATTGGAATTATCAACCAAAAAGACATGTTAGTAGAAAAAATAGTTATGCATATCAATGTAAGAATGTTACACAGTTAACAGTCTCTGGCCTAGCAATGACTGTGTTCCATGGAATGAGACTGATTCCAAGCACAGCAATGTGCCAAAGGAAGAACTCCAATTAATTTTGATGGGCTTTGGAGCAGTCCTGCAATTATTAACTGTAGTACAGTTTTTTGTTATTCATAGGTAATAAACTGTATTGCCAGCTGGTGTAGTCTCTGTGCCAGGTGCAACTCTCAGATGGCAGATACACTTAATAGGGTGAAAGTCCAGCCTTAGCAAAAGTTTTCTTTGACATTGTTGAAGTTTCAGCAGCAAATTCAAGGACTAAATCTGATCCAATGAATTAATTCATGTCTGAGAGCAAAAGTTGACTTTCTGGCTTTAAGAACCTTTTTCTCTTTTTATACTGGTCGAAATTAGCCATACTGTCTCAAATTACTCTCTCACTGGAAATTAAACCCCCTTTGATTGTGAACTGATTATTTCCATTGTTGTAGTTGCAGAATGGGGTTAGGGAGTGACAAAGAACAAGGAAAAGCCCCTTTGTTACTGCTCAGAGACTCAACTGTGGGCCAAAGCTGTCTTTTATCCTTTCTAACATCACCTGTCGAGTGGAATTCCCTCTGTAGGTGGTGCAGGGCATTCCTGAAGTGTGGGTACCCAGCTCTTGGGATGGCAGCACGGGCACCACGAGGGGATGATCTCAAAGCTCAGTGCACATTCATGTCTGAGCCTGCACTCTGCTTTCTGATGCTGGGACACATCCCTTTTGAAGGAGAGAAAGTTCTTGGAAGTTCACCTGAGGCAAAGCCTACTATACTTCCTTACCCACCCAACAGAAAACATACAAGAAGATTCTCTGAACTAAAAGAAGTTTTCTCTAGTGGACTTAAAACAGTAAAGAATTTGTTACTTAGTTGACAGAGACTTTAATATCTAAGAAAAATAAGTATTTAAAAAATTGTTAGAAATACTTTGATGGTTGTTAACTTTCATATTTCACTGCATGGTGGCAGAGTGGAACAAAATATCTTCTATTAATACCAATGGCAGCTGGGCAGGTGAAGGCAGGAGAGAATACAGTGAAATACTGGTGCAGAAAATGTTACCAATAATTTTGTTTTAATATTGGCTAGAGTGTGTCCCTTCCCCTGAAACCACTGCTCCCTGCTCTGTGGAACAGCTGAACCAGTTACCTTTTTAGATGGAACAGATCTGAAGTTTAATCTGGCTTGTATTCATTTCTTTTACAGTTCTTTCTGCATATTTTCAGATAGGCAAAAAATACTAAGTACACTAAAGCTAATGCTCGTACAAGGCATCACATCCTGCATTGTTATGCAAGTGTAGCTAGGGAGCAAATAGCTTGTATGGCTGGTATTTCATACACTCTGCACGGGTGCAAGACACTGAACCTCAGGCAGCAGCCTTGGCTGCAGAAAGAAGCTAAGAATGAGTCACTCCTGCCCTGCTCCATGGCCAGCACAAGCTGGAGTGCTGTAAATTCAGAGTGGCTTGGACTGCTCGCTCCTCCCTTGATGCCTTTCCCTCCACAGAAGTGGTATTTTGCTCCATAAACAGCTCTTGCAAAATGCCAAAGGAACATTTTTCTAGCTCTCTGCCATACAAAGGCTCTGTATTCATACTCCAGATCTGTCATAACAGAATAGGAGTCCTTCCCTCTTTTCATCCCCATGGCCTTAAAACTGCCAACCCAGATTAATATTGCAGTGTAGCAATGTTTCCAGGCCTCCTAGAATGCAGAAGACTTGGTAGTTCAGAGCTCAGGAGTCCTACAAGTTAAGTGTTTGTAAAGGAACCTTCTTTCTAAAACATGCAAAGCCCCATCTGATGGAATTTTGAACAGAAAATTACATATTCCAGCTACCTTTCAGAGCAACATAACTTTCTCAGTGAACTATTACTGGTCAGTACTATATCACCACTTTCATTATTGAATTATGCTTCTAAAATTCCAGTCTTTTTGAAATGAATATATGACGGTTTTTTGATGATTGGTCTGTGGGCAAACAGAATAGAGAAAATGGGGGCTGTAGTTTAGGCTGTTGACATCATCTGTGTTTCTTTAGCAGCCCAAGCTGGGTTATCACTTACTGTCTGTCCTTGCCTTGAACCAGAAGGAATTATTTCAATACAATTGTCCAAATTATTAAAACTTAATGAAAGATGCACATGCAGAGCTATTAAATTCAAGTGTTTCAAAGTCTGATTCTTACAAATGTACAAGTACTTCCCTTAGGGTCTGTCTGTAAAAACACCATTACTAGTACACAACATAGATGGATAACAAATTATCCTCTGGGTTCCAGAACTCTTTGCGAGCATTCATCAGCTTATAAAGGTGAAAAATCAGATTTTAAGATTTTTTTTCACTTTTAGCTACAGTGACTATCAACTATTTTAAGTCCAAGAACATAGTATTCTAAAACTATTAGAATGATACTATTTAGTCACAGACCTAAAAGAACAGAGTAAAAAAGGGTAAGCAGAACTATTTTTATTTTCAGACTGAGAAATTCAAAGGTGGCGTGACAGGCCCAGGGCTACCTGGGAAGCATGTCCTTTCAAATAATTACCCAAAAAGATATCCAAATTTCAGTTTTACGTTTCTTCTGGTGTTAGTCCTTTTCACAGCTGTGCTTAGATAAATGGGAACTAAATTATCACTTTAGGTTTTAAAAATAATCAATCTAAGAAATAAATATGGCTTAAAAGAGTGGTATGTATTAATCATGTGAGTGATAGCAATGAGGAACTGTGCTTTTCCTGTATCTTTTTCATTAAATTAAAAAATTCATGTTGCGATTAGCATTTTCAGGTCAAATTGAAATCTCTCTACCATAGAATCATAAAATTGTAGAATCATTTAGGTTGGAAAGGACCTTTAAGATCATCAAGTCCAACTTTTAACCCATCCATAATACTCAAACCATGTAGCTTTGTTAGAAATTCCCAGAACAAATACCAACACTTTATTAATTGCACAGGCAGGAAACAGTAAAGTTACTTGAAAGTGGCTGTTATGATTTTGTGACTGTACATAGACCTTGCAAAATGTTATTGGTAATATGCATCCTGTAGCCCACATAAACACTGCAAGAATAGCATGGTCATTGTTACGCTTTATAGCTGTTGTGGAGAATGTCTTAACCTGCATTCATGATGATAGTGCCCATCCTACTCCCATGCCTTTTTATACAGTTGTGGTAAGATTGTTATGAAATCCTTTTGTCAGTCATGTTCCAGCTAACTTACCTATGTATAGAATTTATATATTAAACCCCCCTAATTTATACTGTGTTTTAACAGTTTGCCTGAACTGTCTATGGTTTCTAAATTTTGTAATGTGAGTGTCAAATAAGAATAATAATTAAAAAAAAAAAGGCTTGGCTGTGTGGATTTTTTTCTTTGGTTTTATATGTAGTAAATATTTCTAGGATAGGCTATGAAGAAACTCACATTGCTTTGGAACTCCAGAAATACAAAGAGATGTCCCTGACTCTGCACAACAATTAATGAGTATGTGTGTAGGAAGAAACCTGTGGTTTCTGCTCTTTCTCATTTCCACTTTACTGCTTCTCTCTTCATCCTCACACAGGCAGTTCAAGCATGTGCACTGCAAGGAAAGGAGACAGATTCACAGTTCCCATAATAACGTATTTTCCCAAATAGGAGTTGTAGAATGGAAACTTCATAATAATAATAAGAAAAAGCTGAGACTGGGTCTGAGTATTTTTAGTTTGTTTCTATAAAACTCTGTGGTACAACTGATGTTTAAATGTGCTCTTTTAATATTTGTTTTGCTGATGGCAATACAAATAATAAGCTGAGAGGTGCTACTGAGATGAGGGCCCCATTTCAGTAACAATGTGCAGCAAGAGACATCATTGGTTCAAGCAGCTTAAAATTCTTTTAAATAAAGAAAGAGGCTCAGAGATGAAACTTGTGTAGACAGAAGTGGTGGAGTTCCCTTGATGTAATATTTGGCACCTGCACCACGATGCTTCTGTGAGTGTGTAACTGCTGTTCAGCACAGCTGGTCCTGCCTGTTGTCACCAAGGGAGAACAGCTCGATGTGAGTGGTGTCACTGACTCCAAAGCCTGCGGAAGTGGGATGTGCAACCTCCTTTCTCAGCAATGTTCTTACTCACAGTGCCAGAGCTCCTCTTGCCAAAAGGAACTGTTGAGTCATCTGAATTTCCTGTAAACTGTGGCTTATCCAGGCTTCCCCATGTGAAGCCCCCAATTCTCTATTAGGCTAAAACATTTCAATCCTCAGGAGGCCCAGCTGTGCCGCAGAGAGTGAGAGAAGTCCAAGTTTCAACCATCTCTGTGAGCTTTTCAGTTAAAGGGAGTGGATCAGCTCAGCTCAGCCCAAGGTGATCCCAGCTGGCCCATGGATCACCAAAGTGAAACCCAGCCTGCCCACTGCAGGGAACACTCCCTGCTCCCGGGGAGCTGCCAGGGCACGGTGTCCCTGTGGCCCTCAGCACAGCAGGACAGGCCATTCCAGTCTGCCACTGGCCACAGCCCAGAGAGAGCCATCGGATCACCTGGCCACAACTTCTCCCCAGTGCACATGGGAATGAACGCAAGTGCCCACGCTCACACAAAGTTTCTGGGTCACTGCTTTTCTAAGAAAAATTCTAATAACTCTTAAAAAAATGTGTCCCTAAGCCATAACCATACCTTGTTGTTTTTCACCTGGCTGAGTATATTTGCATTTTTTCTATTCTACTGCATAATCTAAAAATAATAATAATTTTTAAAATCTATTTTAAAATTTTCCTTTATAAAAATAAACTCTTGTGGAATGGAAATGCAACTGTCACTGGGTTCTCACTTTGCCTTTCTGCTGAGCCACACATCCAAGCTCCTATTATCTCTTTGAATTTACATATGCCACAACAATCTGGGACACTGGCTCCCTTGATCAGTAGTTACAGTGATTTGTGAAATGAATAATATATTTTGCCTGATATATCTTAGAAATTCTCGTGGTGGTTTTTCCATCCCCATTCAGTTCATTCCCTTATATAGAGACAGTATTGTCATTACTCTGCCCCTGAGCTCCCAAGCAAAGATACAGCTGCTCCCACACAGTCAGGGGAACCTGGGAAAATCTCTCTGTCAGTTTAAAAAATCAAACCATGGAACTGTAGAAATCCATAAACTACTAAAGGCAAAGAACAAATGTTAATCAGGCACCCTCTGACACCAGAGGGAGGAAAACCAAAACCAATACATCTGTAATTAAAAGAAAGCAAGCACAGCACTGGAAGTACCGAAAGTCAGGAATTTTTGGCTCTGCCTCTGAGTTTTTCTGAGGCTTTGGGCAAGGCAGACAACCCTTGCTTTAAATTTTGTATCCAAACAATGAGAAAACTAGATAAGATCTATATCTCCTGAAGAGCTGCTGTGAGGATGGATCACCTTGTGCAGCAAGACATTTGAAAGAAGGACCTTACAAAATTGCATTTTGAAGCAAATGGTTTGAATGTATCTTTTCATACAGTCACAAATGTGTCCCAGCAGCACAATAACACTGAATTGTAATGTACTCTGCAGTACAGAGCAATCTAAAACATAGCATTGTGTGTTGCTCACTCCACAAGCTGTGCTTACATTTGGCATTGCAAGTCTAATTAAAGAAGGATATCTCTCACATAAACAAAAGTAAATACCATAAGGGCTGATAGCAGAAGGGGCTGTAACTGCACTCAAATGAATTTCCTGAGTTTTGTAAAGACTGAATTTCTCTAGTTTGATTCCTCACTGTTCTATACCTCATTCCTGACTTTAAAATGGCCATTTCTAGAGGGACTGCACTTTGTGCTACCTAGCCTGGTCATGGGCAACAAATTTCTGCTGACTTTATCCTTCTCTGAGACACCACCTAAATTCCAGCTGACATTCCTCCACTGCTGTGTCTCCACTGCCACCTCCTGAACAGGAAGAAAATTAACTTCCAATTCTGCTTTCTTTTGAATGTCTGCAGAGGTGGTTTTGAAAGAGCTTTGTTCAGCGCACAGAGCAGGAGCTGACACTGCTTTGCAATCTGTCCAGAGAGGCTACGTTCTATAAAATCCACTGTAAGGCTTTTACTTCGGAGGGAAATTTTTTATGTATGTTTGATATGAAGGTAGTTCAATGTTTATACACTGCTTTTCTTATTCAAAAAGGTCCAATTATTCACTTCTGATAGGTTTATTCCTCTTTCAACTGTCAGCTGAAAGCGTGTGACTGAAACCAGTAAATTTTTACAGCTCTGTCTTGGTTTGAAAAGACAGGTGTCTGTAAAGGAAGGCAGGAGCCCCCCCTGAAATGGGAAATGTAAACCCCCTCCCTCCGAATTGTTATAATTTTGAAATTAAGGGAGACTCCCAGGCAAAGATATGGGAGCAGGAATAACAGTTCTTTATTAGGGAAGAAAATAAAAATAAAATAAAATAAACAATGCAGTAATACAAAACAACACTGACAGAGTCAGAATATGACCTGACACCCTGTTGGTCAGGATGTTGGTAGCAGTCCAATTGGAATGGTGGCTGCAGTGCTCCTGCAGTGACAGGTGTGGTTCTGTTGGAGCAGTGATCCTGTAGAAGGGTGTAGTCTTCCTCTGAAGATCCAGTGGTGGTGTAGATGGGCCTGGCCTTCCTCTGGGAATGCAGTGGAAAAGGCAGCTGTTCCTGTGGGAATCCGGTGGAAACGCTGTTCTGGTGTCCCAAAATCTCGGATTATATCCAGATGGGAATGCTTGGTTCCTCCCTCTGGGCAGAGCATCCCACAATGGGATGCTGTAACTTTTATCAGCCATGCAGGGACATTCAATAGCCCATGAACAGCAGATGTCTCCCCAGAGGGAGGACTGGTTTGTGGAAGACATAAAGAGAACTGCCCAATTAACAGCAGATAACTGCCCCACCTCTAACAGATGGCCTTGCAATCTAGGACAAGCTCCCATTCATTCTGATTTCACAATGCACAATAGTTATTTCTACCTTTTCTATTCCAGGCTGAAGATCCTTATTCCTTACAGGAGAGAACCAAAATATCCTAGAACCAAAGTTTTCCTGCTTCCAAAGGTAGTCAGTTCTGAGAGTCTCTTCAGCATGAATTTCCTTTTTTCCCATTAAATGTGATTTCCCAAAATTGTCCCTGAACCTGTTAGAGGCCCTGTCATCCATTTAAAAGGGGAGAGGAAATTAGCAAAGGTACAACCCAGTAAAAACTTAGAAGAGGCAGCAAAGCAAGAGAGGCAGACAGCATGATCCTATCATATCCCATGTTCTCTGCCCTGCCAGGAATACCAGCCACTGGTTTGTCATCAGCCTTCCAGCAAGAAACTTTCCATAAAATCCAGATGGTCTTCCTAGACACACCTCTTGCATTAAGAAATTAGAAAAAAATTGTAATTATGTGGTACAGTTGGCTAATATCAGGTACACAGATATTTTCTGCCTCTTCACAGGTGTACATTCACTCTCTGTAAATTTAATTTTATGCTTCTACCTTTTTTCTGCTGCTTGCAGTCTGAGAGAATTCCTCAGGCAGTATCAGTGGATGTTGGGAAAACTCTTAATGCTTGGCAATATTACTAGTTTGTTTATAAATAATAGCCAATCATTTAGGTGCTAAATGGGAAACAGTGAAGCAATGGCACCAAAGCCATATTTGGCATTAACAGATCTGGTATACAACATGAATTATGAGGTTAAAATTTTTTCAAAAATACAGGGGGCAACAAACAGGTGTCAATGATCTGTATCTTAGTTTCTCTTCTTAAAAACAAACAAAAAAACCACAAGAAAAAGACCCAAGAAGAGAAACAGGATCTCCACTCTAGTGCAAACCAGGTTTAAATGGTTATCTTACTCTAGTTGGCAAATGAATTTTAATTTAAAATTTTAAAACCACAAATGCAAAGATATACTCTCATTTTAGAACAATTTACTAATGCTATTGGAGACTGACATTAAAAACACATCAGTACTCATTAAATTATAAGTACGTTATACCTTAGCTATTCTGGATTTTGCTTCAGCTGCAAAACCTTGCTGTATTAGAGGTAACACTTGCTAAAATTATTCTGGGAAAGAGTCACTAAGTTCAGGAATTTTTCAATTTACCCATTAACTTTCAGAGATTGTGATTTTCCCCAAATAAAACATCGTGACCTCCTAAATCTGAAGATTGCCTTTCAGTTCAACTTTTCCCTATTTTAGGGGTTGTTTTTCTTTACTTCGTAACAATATCTTTGGGCTCATTAAATTCTGTCTGGATGACGGCAGGAGGAGTTGGTGATCCCACGTTTCCCCTGTGTAGTCCAGCACTAGCCCCGCAGTCAGTCAGGGACGCTGGGTTTTAATGAGTTTAAATGACTCAGCTGGATCTGCCATCCCACACGTGCTCCGGAGAGTGAGGAGCAGCCCAGCAATCCCTGCAATTGCACATGGTGACGTTCCAAGTTGCAGGCTCCAGCAGATAAAACATTTTATTGGGTTTTTATCGTTCTCACACAGGAACGGCTTGCACAGAGAACTGTGAGCCTGAAGCCAGGCCTAACTGCGGACTCACCAAACTGCTTAAACGCTGCGTTTGGCAAGTTCATTAGAAGGAATTAATTGGTGATTGGGACTAATTTCTGCACTACTACACGCGTTTGATGAGGCAACACAGGAATGCAGGCCTGCAGATCTGAAGTTGCCCTCCATGCTTGAACTCCTCCATGAGGTTGGCTTACAAAGCCATGAAGATTTGGGTAAAGTCGATGCCCAGCATGTGATGTGATGTGGGGTGGAGTGGCACAGGCCGGCACGGACACCACCCACCCCCCTCAGAGC
>VXBC01011365.1:1222835-1235831 GCA_013399945.1 Ploceus nigricollis
ACCTTATGGCAAAATGTGGGAGTGAAAACTGCCTGTGATATGGATTAGTTCCACATGCTACAGGAATGCATATGTTCCTGGCAGCTGTCAGTATTACATAAGTGAAGTTCTTCGGCGTATAAAATCAGATAGAGCACCGTAGTTAAAAAATTTTAAGGTGGCTTCTAGCATAAAATGGGCTCAAACCGGTTCCAGCCATTTCCTCCTCATTTAAATTTACTTGTCTCCTTTAAGGACAGAATTTGTAATTTTTATCTTAATTTCACTAATGCCATGTGCATTTGATTGTAGTTAAGCAGCAGTTAGTCTTCAACAAAGCGTTTTCTCCTGTTTCCTTTGTCAAATATCCATCCTTCTTGCCCCCAAGCCCTGCTCTGCAGGACAATTTAATGGTGATTTTATTTAGATGTTCATTACAGAGCCTTCTGCCAAGTAGGGAAAGGAAAAAAATCCCAAGCAACCATAAGTAGAATTTCCAGTTCACCTGTAACTGAGGGTGTGTGTGGAGCTCTGCACCTCAAGAGTAACTGAAACTTGAGTGTGCTTCAGAACCTGAGTTATGTAGGATGAAAATAGAGGAAAATGACTTTGGAGATGTGTAAGAAGAGAGGAAATTAAAGCACGTGGATGAAACACCAAGTCGGTTTTTTCAGGTGGTTTGTCATTTGCTACACTAGTATTTTTGGTTTTTATTAGAATCTCATGAGTAAGATTTTTGTGAATCACGCCTCACCCAAAATGTGTGCAAGGCACTTAGTTTGCACAGTTTGTTAATATGTTTTTGATTTTAAAAACATTGTTGCAGGTGTGTATCTTTTTTTGGGTTCTTTTCTTAATTACCAACCTCTCGCGGGTCTTCTGAAAGTATCAAAAAACTTTTTTTTCAGAGTAGGCCTGTTGTTTGCATGTTCTATGAGTTTCCGACTTAATGCCTTCTCTTTGTATAGAGGCATTGTTCTCTGTAAATTTACACGGATTTGCACAATTTACACATGATTTACAGTCATGATTTTTCTACTCTATTGCTGTCATTGTCTCTAAACTACTGTTCTCACTGTCACTGCATACTGCAGAGACTTTTTATTATCTTGTATAAATTCATTCTTTGGAATATACTGGAATAGATATAGAAGGTTATTCTTACTTTCAAAAAACTCCTGCTGCAGATGAGTAAACAAATAACAGTTGGTTTTGTTACATTCTTTAATTCTACTGCCGTGTTTTACTTTGCCTTTTTTTTTTTCCAGTTGTGCATGTACCTGTTTGAACAAAGAATTCCTGCACCTAACATCCAGCAACAGAAGCTGGTGGGTTTTGTCTTTGGTGAATCAGCTGAACTGTAGAACACCCACAGTCCTGCATGCTAATAGGGTGCAAAAGTTGTGACTTGGCTCCAGGTGCTCCAAAGTTGTGTTAATCCATCAGAGCTCACAGTGGTTGATGCTAAAAGGGACTGTTTCCTGGTGTTCTGTAAATAGTTTAGTGAGAGAAGTTTTTAGACTGATTGTGCATTCTTGATTTTCATGTAGTAACTTTACAATACAATGGGAAGACCTAAATCCAGGTTTTCTTGTTAGAGGATATTTGGAGAGGAAGGCTTCTTCCAATAGGAGGCTCTTTAAGGATACTATTGTGCTTAGTCACTTGAGAGTTTATTTGAAACAGTCTTTAATGACATGTTTGAAGCTATTAAATGAAGATGAGTTGGCCTATTTAATCTTGATTTGTGTTTCATAACAGCGTTGGTGTTGGGATGAGGGAGCTGTGTCTGCTCGACAAGCTGAAATAATGGGAGGAGGGAGCTGAGGAAAAATGGGTCTCTTTAGTTCTGTCATACTTGATCAAACTACCATTGCTGACTTGCACCTACATGTGTGTTTGTTGATTTTTTTAAAAATTACTATTATTATTGTGTTTTCCAGTGGGAGATGAGGCATTCAAAGCAATCTCATTGTCCTGAGTGGGACGACAGGAGGAGCTGGGATCAGAGGAAGCACAGTAGCAGCCGCAAGCGCAGAAAGAGGTCCCACAGCAGTGGCCAAGAGAGCAAGCACTATAAACCCAGTCGCATTTCAGAAAGGTATAAGACTCTGAACTGAGTAGTGCAAATGTTTCTTACTGTGTTTAAAGTAAATGTGTTTTCAGGGTAGGAGTTTGAGTGCTCAGAGTTGTTAGTTCCTTATGGTTTGGCTGGCTTAAGACAAGCCTGATAGGTAGTTGTTAACACAGCACCTGAACTATTAAATAGAAATTGTTGAATAAAAGCAAGTAAATGTTACTGGTTTGTCTCAGGGGTGTCAGTTAAATATTGGTGTTGAATAGAATCAATATTAAAATTCAAGTGAAAAGGATGCCTTTTAATTTAATGTGAACAAAAGGAGGAGAAGGTTTGTTTAATCATTTAATATAGTGGTAAGTATGAATTTCTCTTACTAATTTGGAAGTGATTTGTGTTTTCTCCTACACTGCTTTCACTGGAAAGATGTATTTTTCTGTTATGTCTTGTTTTTTTCTCCCTTGAAAAGATCCAATGGAATTCTTTTAAAAGCTCATACTCGTGCTTATTAAAATGCTGGAAGGAGTAGGCGTACAGCAGTCAGGGAACTCTGTGCCTCAGCAGCTTTCTTAATGGTCTGTTTTCTGTGCAAAAGATCCTTGTTCCAGATATTCTCTGAGGTTTTAATGTTGGTTGCAGAGCACTTAGAACGATGCTACTTCTCTCAGACTCTAGGTTTTATTTAACACCTGGAGCTTTGAAGGCATAGAAGGGATGATTTCTGTATTGAAGGTGGTTTGTCATGTGACTTAAGCTTGTAATGAAGTTGCTCAGTATATTTTAGGAAGTGTTTCTCCTTTTTAAGTCTGAGTTTCTTAGTGTGCAAACTGTGGTCAGATCGTACACTGTTCATGTGGATGGCTGCCATGTATTTGAGACTGACAATGTTGTTAAATTCCTAATAAAGTAACATCAAATGCTCCACTATTTTTGGGGAGGGAGTTCAATTAAAAAACATTTGTGCTGTAAAGACAGATACTGTGTAACTCAGCTCAGGTCACTTTTCTTGTTGGAACCTCAAGTTTTTGAAGTGGAGAACATTCACTTAAAATATATTTTCAGTCATTATTTGGACGATAGAGCCATAAATGAAAGAGACCATCATGACCGGAGATATGTTGAGGAATACAGAAATGACTTCTGTGAAGTGTATGACCACAGGCATTATCACAGAGACTATGAAAAGAGTCACCATCATCACTATAGCAAATCCTCTGGTCGGAGCAGGAAAAGTAGTCATAAAAGGAAGCATAAGAGACATCATTGCTCCAGTCACCAATCGCATTCGGTATGAGTAATTTTTAACTTTATTATTAATGAATTAGTGGTAATAGACTTCTTAAATGAGTGCTAGAGCTGCAATTCCTGATCCACGGTACTTTAAGAGATACATTATTAAAAAAGGATTTGTATTTATTTCAGTCTGTTTGTGGAGCATGTGAATATGTTGTTAGTTGAGATTCTTGGATCATTGTTGGGTGGGGGGTGGGATCATCAGTACTAGTTGTACACTGGGAATGTAGGTGGTTGGTAGTCAAAATCGCTGGGATTGATCTGAAAAATGTCTTGAAATTGAAGACAGGCAGCTGTCCTCTTTTAAAGTACAGTTGTCACTTAGCTTTGCAGCATAGTGAACTCTTTTTTTTCAGGTAGATTGTGAGATCCTATCCACCCTATTGCTAAAAGTAGTTGAGATGACATGCCTTTTTAACATGAATTGAAAGTATGAATGTGCATGTGTGGTAAATGGATGTGAACAATTTTACACCTAATTCCAGAAAGCTTTGATAAGCCCTGTGCCCAGCTAATGGCACCTAGTGTCTTATGAGATGGGATAAGTTTGCTGCTTGCCTTCTTTGAAGGTGTGCTCTCTGAATTTCTCATGATTGTTGTGATGCCCACTGATGCATCTACAGTTCCAGGTGTTTTGTACCACTTTTTTGCAGTAGATCAGCAAGGTGTATTAGATTATGCAATGCAAATTAAGGACTTCAGAGTAATTTTTCTCCCCTCTCTAAACATGAGGGAAGTAAAATTGTTTACATGAGTGGATGTTTTAAGAATAGAAACATTTCACCTGACTGAGAGCTTAGGTATGTACATAAATACTGGTTTTTGCTATTTGCTAGCAAAGAATTAGAAGTAGCAGTGTTGCAGTCTTAATCTGTCTTCAATTAAGCCACTGTTTGAGAGACAAATTGTGTTGTTTTTTTTTCTGTTGCTTGTATCACTTTAAGTATTTATCTGAAAATCTGTTCCTTGCCATGTTTTTCTTCTGTAACATAAACTGTGCCCTGTGAATTTCTGGGGACTGAATTTGAAATTGCTCCTGCCAACTGTTCGTGGCCTGGTGTGTAACTGAATGCCTGAATATCTCCCCGCTGAATGAATTGCGTATTCTGCCCTGAATTCACTCTGATATATTGATTGGCTGGACGATCTTGGTGCCGTTTCCAGAAGAGTCACCGAAGGAAAAGATCCAGGAGTGTAGAGGATGATGAGGAGGGTCACCTGATCTGTGAAAGTGGAGACGTTCTAAGAGCAAGATGTATAGAACATTTTTCAACACTTTTAAAAAACTTTTCAGAAAAAAATCTGTTTAGAATAGTATGTCAGAGGAGGGGGGCTAAAGAAATCTCATTGCTCTTTTTGTTCTGTTTTTTTTGTGCTTTTTTTGTTTTTTTGCATATCTTCTTTTCTGTAGAATTTAAATACTGTGTTCAAAAAGTTCCAATTAGTAAATGAACTTGAGATTAGAACAAGAGATAGTTTTTTGGCTAACTGTTTTCATGACTCCTGTCCAATAAAATAATGCATTCTGATGCTGAAATTTAAAGTAATTATGCTTTTGTAATGGCACATTTTAAAATCTACATTAATGTGTTCATTCTCCTTTAAGTAGTTGTATAATTCTAACTTATCTTTGTTCTTTTTAGATGAAATTGTTGCGACT
This sequence comes from Ploceus nigricollis, assembly GCA_013399945.1. NCBI lineage: Eukaryota > Metazoa > Chordata > Aves > Passeriformes > Ploceidae > Ploceus > Ploceus nigricollis. The sequence goes on from VXBC01011365.1 coordinate 1,227,845, forward strand.
TTAGGAGAAGGAGCTTTTGGAAAAGTAGTGGAGTGCATAGATCATGATATGTAAGTGTTGGGTTATCTTTATCAGTGGATCTCATGATAAAAGATACTTAGATCAGAAATTAAAGCTTGAGGACATTTTATTTAAGAGAAAGTTGCAGCCCAAATGCCCTTTTTAATGATTGAGAACTCTGTGTTTTGTTTCATTTTTCTGTTTCTATTAAGTACTGCTGCTGTAGCTGGAGAATGTGAGAGCAGCTGAAGAGTGCAGAACTAGTTTGGGAGACTTTTAAAGGTGGTAAAGTGAGATACTGAGAAAGTAGTTTTGATTCTTAGTGGAAGCAGTTTCTGGAAAGCAGTTACTTGGAATTGGTTGAGCTGTAAATTGCTATCCTTGGTTTTCATAATCAAAGTCATCCTTTAAAGTTTTTTTGAATCAACAGCAACCTAGTATCCAGTACTTTTTAAATGGAATTATTGCTTCCATGTGGGGGGCATGTCTGGTGAAGGAGAAGAAACTTAACTGTGTTTCCATTAATTCTGTGTGTTCTAACAGTTGTTAGAACTCAGACTGTTTTAACAGTATGTTTTATATCAGCAGTTCTATGGCATGGTTTTAGTACTTTTTCCTCTACCTTTGGTTTGTTCGTTCTGTCATTTCATAAGTGAAGTCTGTTCTGGAGTTTGAGGTCATGTTGTGAGGGCAGAGAGTGTTCTGAAGTTGTTAGAATTGAAAGAGCTCTACAGAGACAAAAATTGTCTAAGAGCAAATGGGACAGAAGGAGCTGTGTCTGTGTTCCATTTAAGTTAACAGCCTTACAGTCTGAATGCATGCAGGCATTCAGTGCAGGGCAATTTTCACTGGTATAAACTGCTCATAATCCAAACTTCAGAAATTACTCAATTCCCCTGATTCCATAAGAGCACTGGAAAAGAGCCAGGACAAGTTGTGCAAGTTGCAGGGAAAAAACTCATCAAATTTTTGTAGTATTTTTGTTCAAATGAGAACTTTGTTAATTTTTTAATCATTCTGCTGGCAGATTCCCAATGTTTATTCTACTTTAGATGAGATAGTAATACTGAAGTAATTAATAAATCATATACTGTAAGTATTTGAGAAAGGAAAGATCAGGATTACTTTTTTTTTATAAAAACTGTTCTGGTTGAGTGCAGCATGCTTAAATCAAATTCCCCTAATCCAACTCATAATTCTCCATGCCCTTTAATCTTCCTGTGTTTCTTTTATTAAAATCAAGCTGTGTTGGGGTTGTGGGTATTTAACAATAATTGATTCAGTTTGCTATGCTTTACTTTCTTTTCAAGGAGAGGAATGCATGTAGCAGTTAAAATAGTGAAAAATGTTGGTCGATACCGGGAGGCAGCCCGTTCAGAAATACAGGTGTTGGAACACTTGAACAACATGGATCCAAGCAGCAATTTGTAAGTATGAAATTTGAGTAGTCAGCATACCAAGGATTTGAGGAACGTGATTTATTCAATAGCTTTTCATTTGTTTTCTTTTTTTTTTGTTTTCTCTTTTAAGCCGCTGTGTCCAGATGTTGGAGTGGTTTGATCACCATGGCCATGTCTGTATTGTTTTTGAGCTACTGGGGCTCAGTACTTATGACTTTATTAAGGAAAACAGCTTTCTGCCATTTCATATCAATGACATTAGGAACATGGCCTATCAAATTTGCCAGTCTATAAACTGTAAGTAAATTTCAATACTCCTTTCAAATATATGGGTTTTGGTTTCCCCTTTAGGAATTTAATGTGTAAATTATGGAATACTGTTCTCTTTTTCCTTGTAGTTCTACACCATAATAAACTAACTCACACAGATTTAAAGCCTGAAAATATCTTGTTTGTGGAGTCTGATTACATAGTGAAGTACAATGCCAAAATGGTAAGTTTGTTCTTTGTTTCTCCCGACTTGAGTTGCACTACTTCTGTCTTCATTGAAACTTCTCTTAAAAAAAAAAAAGAGATAACAAGTAACTGAAGTTAACTTAAGGTTAACAAAAGAGGAAAAGAACTCTTGTTACTTCAAGTGGTCTTTACTCAGTTGTTTTGAGTATTAAGATTAAATCACTTTGTTACCCGCTCTCCTTTCTTGGAGCATTGAGCTGCACAGGAATTAAAGTATTTGGAGGAAGTGTCTTGTTACACATTTTATGCTAGCTGGTACTTTGAAGATAATGTGATAATGCCTTTTGCCTAAGCATGCTTTTAAAAAGTATTAACAGCATTTTGGTTTTTTGCAGAAACGAGATGAACGCACTTTAAAAAACACAGACATCAAAGTTGTTGATTTTGGAAGTGCGACTTTTGATGATGAGCATCATAGCACATTAGTGTCTACAAGACATTATAGAGCTCCTGAGGTTATTTTAGGTCAGTAAAGACTCTTAAACCTTCTGAAAGTTCATTGCAGTTCATTCAGATGTCTTTACTTCATAAACTGGAGTAGCTGTTCATGGTTCTGGTAATCAGTCATCTCTCAGGTGGTGGGGATAAAATTATTGAGAGTAAACAGTAACAGAAATACTCTAAAACCAGAAACAAGCAGCAGGGTTTGAGGAGGGCATGGGGTGTAAGTTGGGCATCAGTAAATGTGTGGAAAGTGGACATGAGTTTTGTGGGTTACACATTTTGAGAATATACTAAAAACTAAAACAAACTTTGCCTATTTTGCAGCACTGGGATGGTCTCAGCCGTGTGATGTGTGGAGTATTGGTTGTATTCTGATTGAGTATTACCTGGGATTTACAGTGTTTCAGGTGTGTATGTAAGCTTAAATAGAATGTGTTTCTTACAGACTACTGATTTTAATCTTTTAATGACATGCACTTAACTATGTAAAAGGCAGAACCCCTTGGGCTTTTAAGGATTATATAGATGAGATTGGAAAACCAGCATCCATACAGGAAAATGTTACATCTTAGATTACCCTGAGGGAGATATCCAAGATGATCTTTTCTGGCATTTTGAGTGAAGAAGGCTATCATATTACTGTTGGAATTAAGAGTAAAGAAAACACTTGTATAATACTTGGTTTATGAACTGTTGTTCAAGGGTCATCCTCACTGTGGAAAGTGTTATATAATCTACATTGCATAAGCTGTTTTTAGTAATTGAAAGTGGCAGAGTTTAAAGATATTGTGACAGTGCTCTGGCAAAAACTTGGTAACAACAATCAAGCTGCAAACAAGTGGCTCAGAGAAGAAAAACGTGCTAAGTGCTTTCATTGCTTTTTCCACACAGACTCATGATAGTAAAGAACACCTGGCAATGATGGAAAGAATACTGGGTCCTCTGCCCACTCACATGATCAAGAAATCCAGGTATGATCATTGTAGAAGTGGTAAGGTGCCTAATATTTTCTCTTACAAGAGAAATTGCAAAGTCGCCATTGTAAGCTATGAGTTGCTGCAGATCAACAGAGATTCATAGGCAACCTTAAGTAGTTGACAGTAGTCCTCTTTTCTGACTTTAGTATGAATTGTCAGCCTCTTGAACTGTAACTTGAGTATGAATATTTCTAACTCTTTAAAGCTAAGTTTGGTATGGTCACCAGAACAGTATTAGACATAAATTTTTCTTTAAACTCTCAAAATGAAGAACATGTTGTCATTACAATAATTCTTGCAAGGAAGAAGAGGGTCCTTGCTTGCTCATACAGCTGTCATCCTCTTCTGCCCCTCCATATCCCTCAGACATGTGCTTCAGTGATCTTTCTTTCTTCCTCAAAGATAACTCCGTGCAGCAGGAGTTTCTCACTTGCATGGCAAGGAGAAGCAGCCAGCACAGGGTTCTGCCCTGACCCCTCTATGTCCAGAATTTAGAGGTCCTGGGATTTGATGGTCCATTTTCTTCCTTACATAAGCTGTCGTCTTGCCAGCCCATGTGGATAATTCTGTAACTTATGTTAGAGTAGAATTCAATTAATTCTGGGTTGGATAATGTATATTGTTTGTTACAGTTGTCCAGTTGGTAATAATGCATTTTGAAAAACAGGAAAAAGCTTGGAAAGCAGCAATTTCAATAGATTCAAGTAATACTAAAAAAAAAAAATTACTGTATTCTAATTATTGTGGCAGCAATAATAAAAAAGCAGCAGATCTCTGTGAAGAAAGAAACTAAACACACTAAAAGAAATCTTAGTTCCCAAATGCAGAGGTACATGCAGGAACACTTAATGGTGTTTTAAAACTTCTTGGAAAAGCATCTGCTTGCTGTGTGCACTGACCAACTTACTGTTATTTCCCTTGTCCTGCAGAAAACATTATTTTCACCATGACCAGTTGGACTGGGATGAGCACAGCTCTGCAGGCCGGTACGTCAGGAGACGCTGTAAGCCTCTCAAGGTAGGAGACAGCATTTTTATTGCTCTGCTAGACTGCAGTTGTGAAACCCCTCTCTAAAATACCTCCTGCTTTTTTTTTTTTTCAGGAATTCATGCATTGCCAAGACACAGATCATCAAAGTCTGTTCGACCTTGTTCGCAGAATGCTGGAATATGACCCAGCCAAAAGAATTACTCTTGATGAAGCCTTGCAGCATCCTTTTTTTGATCCATTAAATAAATAAATTCATAGATCTTCTATGCTTCTTCAAGGAGATTTCCTAGACTGTGTCAGTCAGTCAGCAGAGGTTGCATGAAACTTTTGTAAGCTTTAAATTATTTTGTACAGTTAAGTCTGTAAATAATTACATATGTTTTGTATAACTGTTATGTTTACCTTGTTGAGCAGTTGTAGTCTTATGGGTATCAAAGTGAAAAATAAAAGTAATTTTCATTTTTGAAAAGCCTGCACCACTCTCCTTTTACAGATTATGCTAGTGGACCCTCTGACTGTAGGTGGGGAGTCTGGGCTAGCTGAAGGAGTTCTGGAAGCATTCCCTAAAACTTCCTTTGGTTAGTCTTGAAGAAAAGATCCACCTAGTTAATACTGTATGTAACAGTTCGATGGCATTTTGAAACGTGGTTGGAAACAGTGTATATCCTGAGTAGGTAGCTTTGTGGGTCACCTTTTTCCCAGATTTTCTGTTACATAGTGTGCATTGCTCCCCAGCCATCTAATTAACTCTTGGAAACTTGTCTGATGCTTTCAGTTTCAAGTGTTCATAGCTAATCTTTTTAGTTAAGATCTGTAATGTAACATTTCCTATTTTCAATATTGTTTCTAGTCATTAAAGATGAACATTTTTGTGGTAAGTTTTTAGAAGGACTGTACTGATGCAGGGAAATATGGCGTGCCACAGAATTGTGGTATATTTGATGCCTTAAACAGCTGGAACAGAGTTAAGGGGAATAAAAGGATATTTACTGAAGGGCCTTCAAAGGCCACACCCTGGCAGTACCAGAGCCACGGATTTGGCTCTGCTGGGTGGGATAAGCTCTTGCAGTAGTGAGATCATTGTGAAGTCTTCAATGTGTATTTCTGTGGAGCTTTATTTGTAGTTATTGGTAAATTAAGTGGCCTTGGGAACTGAGAAGTGCTGACATTGAGACTGTACAGGATGGAGGTGGCTGGGTTCTCTGTTGTGGCTCCTGAACTCTGGTATTGGGTTGAGAAGAAAATGGTGCAACTTTCCAAGACACATTAATGTACTTTGGTAGTTTTGGGGTTTCCATGTCTATAAGTTGATGGTTTTTACTCCAACTCCCTTAATCCATCTGACACTGTATGGGTGGCTTGCTGAGCAGTAGGAAGGGAGCCTTCCATGGAAAAGTTCATTCAGACTATAATAAGCAAGTTTTGGCTATTTATTTTAATCTTGACTTTACTGCTCAAGCCTTTCTTCTAAGGAAGGAAACTAAATAGTTTTGGCTCCACAGGAGCCTGACTTCAGGTTTTGTGTTTGCTGAGTTAGCCCTAATACACAGTAAGATTTTAAACTGATGTCGAGGGGGCTTCATTTGCAAGAGGCTCCAGACATGCATATCTCTGAGCTGGGGGTAGAATAGAGCTGGGCCAGGCTTTGAAAGCTTATCTTCTGTTACTAGTGCCACCTCCTGGGCCTGCTTACAGCTCATTATAGCCACCTCCTTTCCTTGGATGTTGGTGTTGATGACATTGTTTCTGCTTGGCATGACAGAAAATGTAACAGTCTGTGCCATGCAGGTCAGCTCAGTAGGACTGAGCAGGACAAGAGTAAATTCTTCTCTTCTTCCCACAGTACTTTCCATCTCACAGCTTCAGAGGCAAAGCAAGGACTTGGCTGAGTGTATCAGCTAAGCAATGCAAATCAAAGGCAGATGGGCGGAGAAAAGTTTATATGCTGCTGTAACAGTAAAACTGTAACCATAAAACAGTTTGATCGAAATTAGGGAAATATGGTGTGCTTTTGCTTACAGAGTGCTTCTAGCTGTTGATGTAGGTACTGAATTTGTTGTGCTGGGTAAAGGAGATACAGCTTAGCCCTATTATAAAGCCATTCTTTAAATTGACTTTCCTTCTTCCAGTAAATTTAAAAGCACTACCAGGATTAATGTGGCACCTGCAGCAAGGTGCCAAGTGCTTCTGCAGGCCTTGCAGCATCTACTCCAGTGTTGGTTTGCTGGCACACAAGCCCAAGGCCCCTGGGCTCCTCAGGGAAGCTGTGTGGGGCTCTGGGCAGCACCCCGGGGCAGGGTCTGGTGCTGCAGGGCTGCCCTCGGTGCTTCTGTCTTTAGTAGGGGATGGATTTTTATGTGCACACACACCACCCCCCATTGTCATCTTCATACTTGAAGTTTGTAATCTTTGCATGTTTGGATCAAGTTATAGCTGTTAAATAATTAGAAGAGCATTCCCATCTATTTCTGCACTTCAGAATTCCAGCTGTTGTACCTTCAAAATATGGTCTGTGACTGGGTCAGCCAGGCAGACCAGACTAACAGTGTGCATTTCCATAGTGCACCAGTCACACTTTTACTGAACATGGAGGACAAGACAGAATAAGGCTGTCTTTTAAGTGGGTAGCCCAGGCTTCATCACTGAAGTGCCAAGAGCGTGAGATCTAGGGCTCCAGAAGCTGAAGGAAGAGTTGAGCTCGGGGCTAAACTGCATGGGAAAGGAGTTTGGATTTCTGGGGCAAGAGCTCATCTGCTGCAGCAGTGATCAGTCCTGCCTGTTCCTTCAGTGTCTGGATAGCAGGGCTACCTGGAGGGCTCAGGTCAGACAGGACAAGATGCTTTGCACGAAAGCATCTCCCCCAAAATGATGGCACTGTGTGTGTTCTACTGCTCTCATGGAGCTTGTAAGGAAAGTCTTGGCACGCTCATACAAAGAAGGGGGAAAAGGAGGTAAGAAAGAACGTCTCAGAGAAACCTGGAGTTTTTTTATCTTCAGGATATGTAAGAAAGCAGGAACTGGTTGTCAGCAAATACTATGGATTTATGTGGTTTAACTGCTTTGGAAATAGCTACAAGAAGCCTGTGTCTATCCCTGTGCATGTGTGTGTTAACAAACTCAATTAGAATTTGGCATTGGTAATGTTACTGACATTGTAGCATTTCCTAACTCTGTCCTAGGCTTCAATCATCTATTCTAGAATTAAGAATTACTCCTCAAAGGGCAGGTGTCTGTGTCCAGGGTGCAAAGGGTACACTGGAATTTGTATACTATGTGCTTAGACTCTAGACAAGCATTAAGTTGCAGGAGGATGTTTTATAGGTAAGTTAAGAGTTGTGATGTTCTGTGTAACAGCATGGAGAAGGCACAACAGAATCTGTGGGTGCTCGGTGCTTATCTGTGAGCAGTTTTCTTTTGTTCAAAAGCTCCCGAAAGTGGATGGAGCACTCCACTGAAATAACAGTGAGTTACAGTGCATGGTGGGGTTCTTCTCTAAAACAGATCGCGGTGCAGACGGGCTGTAGGGCAGAAGGTACAAAGCTCCCGGGCGGGTGACACCTCTCGCCGGTCGCACGCTCCAGGGGAGCCGGGGCCGGGCGCAGCCGGCTGCCGCCCGCCCGCTCTCCCGGCGGGGGGAGCCCGCTGGAGGGCGCCCGGCCC